>CM065470.1:32292438-32364155 GCA_032872505.1 Leptopilina syphax
GGTGGGGACGCTGGCTATCAAAAATTTATAAAAAATATTTTTAATTGTCACATTTTGAAAAGCAATAATCCTTTTTTAATTTTTCGACCAAGAAGCAAAGAATTGGTCAAAAATTTTTCGAGTTATGAATTTTTTTTCCGATTTTTTTCCCAATTTTCGTTTTTCTGATACGGGGGGGTGGGGACGCTGGCTATCAAAAAATTAATAAAATTTTTTTTAATTGTCACATTTTGAAAAGCAATAATCCATCTTTAATTTTCGACCAAGAAACAAAGAATTGGTCAAAAATTATTCGAGTTATGAATTTTTTCGATTTTTTTTCCCAATTTTCGTTTTTCTGATACGGGCGGGTGGGGACGCTGGCTATCAAAAATAAATTATAATATTTTTAATTGTCACATCTTGAAGAGCAATATTCCTCCTTTAACTTCTGACAAAGAAATAAGCATTTGGTCAAAATTATTCGAGTTATGAATTTTTTCCGATTTTTTGCCAATTTTCGTTTTTCTGATACGGGCGGGTGGGAACGCTGGCTATCAAAAATTTATAAAAAATATTTTTAATTGTCACATTTTGAAGAGCTATAATCTCCCTTTAATTTCTGACCAAGAAACAAAGAATTGGTCTAAAATTATTTTAGTTATGAATTTTTTTCCGATTTTTTCCAATTTTCGTTTTTCTGATACGGGCGGGTGGGAACGCTGGCTATCAAAAATTTTTAAAAACATTCTTATTGGTCGCATTTTAAGGACCATTAATTTCTCTTTAATTTGCGACCAAGAAACAAAGAAATTAGTCAAAAATTATTCGAGTTATGAATTTTTTTTCCGATTTTTCCCAATTTTCGGTTTTCTGATACGGGCGGGTGGGGACGCTGGCTATCAAATGTTTATTGAAAAATATTTTCATTTGTTTACCAATTTGAAAAGCAATTAATCCTTCTTTAATTTTCGACCAAGAAACAAAAGAATTGGTCAAAATTTTATTCGAGTTATGAATTTTTTTCCGATTTTTTTCCCAATTTTCGGGTTGTTCTGATACGGGCGGGGTGGGGACGCTGGCTATCAAAATGTTTATTAAAAATATTTTACAATTTGTTACAAATTTGAAGAAAAGCAATAATCTTTCTTTAATTTGCGACAAGAAGCAAAGCAAAGAATTAGTCAAAATTATTCGAGTTATGAATTTTTTTCCGATTTTTTTCCCATTTTTCGTTTTTCTGATACGGGCGGGTGGGGTCGCTGGCTATCAAAAGTTTATTAAAAATATTTTCAATTGTCACATTTTGAAGAGCAATAATCCTTCTTTAATTTGCGACCAAGAAGCAAAGAATTAGTCAAAAAATTATTCGAGTTATGAATTTTTTCCGATTTTTTTCCCAATTTTCGTTTTTTCTGATACGGGCGGGTTGCGGTCGCTGGCTATCAAAAGTTTATTAAAAATATTTTCAATTGTCACATTTTGAAAAGCAATAATCCTTCTTTTAATTTTCGACAAGAAACAAAGAATTGGTCAAAAATTATTCGAGTTATGAATTTTTTCCGATTTTTTTCCCAATTTTCGGTTTTCTGATACGGGCGGGTGGGGACGCTGGCTATCTAATGTTTATTAAAAATATTTTCAATTGTTACAATTTGAAAAGCAATAATCCTTCTTTTAATTTCGACCAAGAAACAAAGAATTGGTCAAAAATTATTCGAGTTATGAATTTTTTCCGATTTTTTTCCACTTTTTCGGTTTTTCTGATACGGGCGGGTGGGGACGCTGGCTATCAAATGTTTATTAAAAATATTTTCAATTGTTACAATTTGAAAAGCAAATAATCTTTCTTTAATTTGCGACCAAGAAGCAAAGAATTAGTCAAAAATTATTCGAGTTATGAATTTTTTCCGAATTTTTTTCCCAATTTTCGTTTTTCTGATTACGGGCGGGTGGGGTCGCTGGCTATCAAAAGTTTATTAAAAATATTTTCAATTGTCACATTTTGAAAGAGCAATAATCCTTCTTTAATTTGCGACCAAGAAACAAAGAATTGGTCAAAAATTATTTGAGTTATGAATTTTTTTCCGATTTTTTTCCAATTTTCGTTTTTCTGATACGGGCGGGTTGGGGACGCTGGCTATCAAAAATTTTTTAAAAACATTTCTTATTGGTCGCATTTTTAAGGACCATTTAATTTCTCTTTAATTTGCGACCAAGAAACAAATTATTGGTCAAAAATTATTCGAGTTATGAATTTTTTCCGATTTTTTTCCCAATTTTCGTTTTTCTGATACGGGCGGGTGGGGACGCTGGCTATCAAAAATTAATTATAAATATTTTTAATTGTCACATCTTGAAGTGCAATATTCCTCCTTTAATTTCTGACCAAGAAATAAGCATTTGGTCAAAAATTATTCGAGTTATGAATTTTTTCCGATTTTTTTTCCTAATTTTCGTTCTTCTGATACGGGCGGGTGGGGACGCTGGCTATCAAAAATTTTATTAAAAATATTTTTAATTGTTACATTTTGAAGAGCTATAATCCCCCTTTAATTTCTGACCAAGAAATAAGCATTTGGTCAAAAATTGTTCGAGTTATGAATTTTTTCCGATTTTTTTCCCAATTTTCTTTTTTCTGATACGGCGGGTTGGGTCGCTGGCTATCAAAAGTTTATTAAAAATATTTTCAATTGTCACATTTTAAGGACCATTTATCCCCCTTTAATTTCTGACCAGGAAAATAAGCATTTGGTCTAAATTTGTTCGAGTTATGAATTTTTTTCCGATTTTTTTTCCCAATTTTCGTTTTTTTTGATACGGGCGGGTGGGGACGCTGGCTATTAAAAAATTCGAACAATTTCAGACCAAATTTTTATTTTTTGGTCACAAAATTGAAGGGGGATTAATTGCTCTGTAAAATGTGACTATTGCATTTTTTTCTATAAACTGTAATAGCTAGCGTACGTTGTTTTTGCGTTGATTGAACCGTATAGGGCCACCGCGCTACTATGTCCCAGGCAGAAAAGTTGGAGGTTGTGCCAGCACTAACGACCGGCATGGTACCGAACCGGTTGTAAAGTCGGACATATGCCGGTACCGGCAAAAAGGTACCGGGCCGGATATGAAATAAATACCGGCCCAGTACCGGCCCGGTGGTAAATGTGGATTTCTAACCGGTACTGGTAGAGTGTACCGGGCCGGTTAATTAAAAATATCTGGCCCCAGCACCGGCCCGGTACTATAAATTACTTCTGTTTTTATCCCGTCGACGGAGATTTTCCGAAGATAATATTTTTACCGGGCCAGCACCGGCGTATCACCGGCCCGGTACTATAATTTACTTCTGTTTTTATACCGCCGAAGGAGATTTGCCGGTGACAATATTTGTACCGGCCAGCACCGGCGTATCACCGGCCCGGTATTGTCATTCCGCTCTGTCTTATACCGCTGACGGAGATTTGCCGGTGATAACATTTTTACCGGCCCAGCACCGGCGTATCACCGGCCCGATACTGTCATTCCGCTCTGTCTTATACCGCTGACGGAGATTTGCCGGTGATAATATTTTTACCGGCCCAGCACCGGCGTATCACCGGCCCGGTACTGTCATTCCGCTCTGTCTTATACCGCTGACGGAGATTTGCCGGTGATAATATTTTTACCGGCCCAGCACCGGCGTATCACCGGCCCGGTACTGTCATTCCGCTCTGTCTTATACCGCTGACGGAGATTTGCCGGTGATAATATTTTTTACCGGCCCAGCACCGGCGTATCACCGGCCCGGTACTGTCATTCCGCTCTGTCTTATACCGCTGACGGAGATTTGCCGGTGATAATATTTTAACCGGCCCAGCACCGGCGTATCACCGGCCCGGTACTATAATTTTACTTCTGTTTTTATACCGCCGAAGGAGATTTGCCGGTGACAATATTTGTACCGGCCAGCAGCACCGGCGTATCACCGGCCCGGTATTGTCATTCCGCTCTGTCTTATACCGCTGACGGAGATTTGCCGGTGATAACATTTGTACCGGCCCAGCACCGGCGTATTACCGGCCCGATACTGCCATTTCGCTCTGTCTTATACCGCTGACGGAGATTTGCCGGTGATAATATTTTTACCGGCCCAGCACCGGCGTATCACCGGCCCGGTACTGTCATTCCGCTCTGTCTTATACCGCTGACGGAGATTTGCCGGTGATAATATTTTAACCGGCCCAGCACCGGCGTTATCACCGGCCCGGTACTATAATTTACTTCTGTTTTATACCGCCGAAGGAGATTTGCCGGTGACAATATTTGTACCGGCCCAGCACCGGCGTATCACCGGCCCGGTACTATAATTACTTCTGTTTTTATACCGCTGACGGAGATTTTCTGGTAATAATATTTTTACCGGCCTAGCACCGGCGTATCACCGGCCCGGTACTGTCATTTCGCTCTGTCTTATACGCCGAAGGAGATTTTCCGGTGATAATATTTGTGCCGGACCAGCACCGGCCCAGCACAAAAATGTACTTAATGCTTTCTACTGGCACAGAAGTTTTGCCGACAAAAATATTAGTACTAACCTAGTGTCCTCCCGGTTGTTTGCCAATGTTTAAACTATCAGAAAAAGAATTAAAGAAAAGAAAAAAATTTGGAAAATTAATTTATTAATTAATTTATTATTTTATATATTAATAATAAATTAATTAGTTACTTGTGCCGGCAATTATATTATTACCGAGTAGGTTGCTTATTGGTGCCTGCCCGGTATCTAGCCGGTGAATAGGGCGGTCATTATTATTTACATTTACTATTCTTATTTATTTATAATAATTTAAATTGAATTATAATAAATTAAAAAATTACAAATACTGGCCCGGTACCGTAACGGTTGAATATTAGTGCCGGCCCAGGTACTGCTGCCAGCTGTAATGTCGGTTGGACTTTATAAGCTCACTTTGCATTTGCTTTCCATATGCAGGTTTAGGTTAGCGGATGTGGTGTCGACTTTGCAGCCTCAGGGTCCGGAGTTCAATTCCTCGAGTCTTCAGATTTTTCTATGATTGTTTATGTTTCTCTGTTTCAGCATTTAATATATTTACTGTTTCCAATTTAAAATTAATAATAACATTGATAATAATAATAATAATTAAATAATTAATCAGACTGAAATATAATTTTTTTTAAACCGGCCCGGTACCACACCGGTTGTTTTTTAGTGCCGGCCCGGTACCTAGCCGGTTGTGCAGCCGGTAATAAACCGGCACCAAATGCCTTCCAACAATAACCGGGCCAGTACCGCCCCCGGTGGATTATTCGGTACCGGCCCGGTACGTATGCCGGATACCTGCCGTAGTTATCATCCGGCAATTTACCGGTACCAAGCCGGTGAAAATGACGGTCTTATGCCGGTACTGGGCCAGTTACCTGCCGGTAGTGTGCCGGTATTAAAGCGGCACTAAATGTCTACAAATATTAACCGGGCCAGTACCGCCCCGGTGGATTATTCGGTACCGGCCCGGTACGTTTGCCGGATACCTGCCGTAGTTATCATCCGGCAATTTGCCGGTACCAAGCCGGTGAAAATGACGGTCTTATGCCGGTACCGCCCCGGCACTTATAATCCGCCGTTTGTACCGGGCCGGTACCATCCCGGTCGTCAATTTCTACCTGGGGTGTGTCGGCGCCTATGGATTTTTCTGATGGCTGGCGGCCGGCGGGTCGCTATTTTCACCGAGCCGAAATTACGGTAACAATGAATATTCTGATAATAAAAAATAATGATTTTATCACTGGCTCATCTTTAATTATTATAAAACATGAAGAAATTGATTGCTCCGAGTCGAAGACTCGGAGTGATCGATTTATTCATGTTTTATAAAATTTTTTTTTGTTTTCGAAAGATTTGATAATAGTTACTATTTGCAGTATAACATTTGAAATAATTTGTATTTTATTTAAAAAAATTGTATTTTATATTGCAATATTAATATTTTTGAAGAAAAATTGAAAAAAATCGTCTTTTTTCGTATTTTTATATTTTTAGACCAGAAATACGTGGAAAATGCAAATTCTGAAGACAAATGATATTCAAATATCAACAGTGTGCGCACGACTATTGTACATCTCTTCAGAGATGAAAAGATCCATCAGAGAAAGATTGCTATCACTTTGAAGGTGTGAGAAACCTAGATAGGGCGTCTTCTCAATCCCATGAAGTAATTTTCATTCAAATATTTACAAGACAAATTATTTTTCATCACTTTTCATTAAATTCTTCACGTTTTATAAAAATTTATTCACTTCCTCTCTTTGCATTTTTATTCTCCGATTAAATTTTAATTAATCTTCCGTTGACACACAGTCGGTCATTTTATTCACTCGGGTTCGAAATTATAATTCAAAAAAGGATTTTTAATTTTAAAAAAATGAAAATTTTTTCCTACAGAGTATAGAAATTTTTTATCTCAAATATGTAAATTTATTATTTATTATGTAACTGAAAATTTTTCTAATTGAATTTTGAAGCAATTACAAATGATTGCAGAAATTCAATTATTTTCAAAAGTAGTAAAATTCTTCTCAGAAATTCAATTATTTTTTTAAAATTAGTAAAATTCTTCACAGAAATTCAATTATTTTTTAAAAATAAATAGATTTCTTTACAGAAATTCAATTATTTTCAAAAGTTAATAGATTTCTTCACAGGAATTCAATTCTTTAGAAATTAAATAAAATTCTTCGCAGAATTCAATTATTTTAACAAATTTTAAATTTAATTTAATTTAACATTAAATAAAATTCTACTCAAGAAATTAATATTACTTAGTAAAAAATTTTCACAAAAATTCAATTATTTTCAAAAATTAATTAAAATTATTAGCAAAAATTCGATTATTTTCAAAAAATTAGTAAAATTCTTAACAGAAATTCAATTTATTTTCAAAATTAGTAAAATTTAATTATTTTCAAATATTAATAGATTTTTTTTACAAAAAAATTCAATTACTTTCAAAAATTAATAAAATTTTTCCCAGGAATTCAAATATTTATAAAAATTAAATAAAAATCTTACCAGAATTCAATTATTTTCAACAATTTAAAAAAAAATTCTCGTCAACTTTTCAATTATCTTTATAAATAGCAAAATTCTTCGCCGAAATTCAATTATTTTCAAAAATTTTAATAAAATTCACGGCAAAATTTTAATTATTTTCAAAAACTTTCCTCAATTTAATGATTTTTAATATCTACTATTTTAATAAAATTTTCCAATAGAATTCAATTGGTTAAAAAAAATTTTTATAAAATTCTACGCAATTAAATTATTTTCATAAATAATAAAAATTTCACAGGAATTCAATTATTTTCAAGAATTTTAAAACGAAAATCTTGTCAACAATTCAATTATCTTTATATAAATATTAAAATTCTTAAAAAGAGTTTTAATTATTTTTAGGAATTTCAAGAAAAATTCTTTACAGAATTCAATTATTTTTATAAATAACAATATTCATCACAAGAATTCAATTATTTTCAAAAGTAATAAAATTTTTCGCAGAAATTTAATTATTTACAAAATTTTTTTTAAAAATCTTGTCAAGAATTAAATTATCTTTGTAAATATAACAAAAATCTTCCTAAAAATTTAATCATTTTTAGGAATTTTAATAAAATTCTTTGCAGGAATTCAATTATTTTCATAAATAACAATATCCATCACAAGAATTCAATTATTTTCAAAAGTAAAAAAATTTTATGCAGGAAATACAATTATTATTTTTAGGAATTTTAACAAAATTCTTTGCAAAATTCAATTATTTTCACACATAATAAAATTCTTTACAAGCATTAAATTATTTTCATAATCAATAAAATTCTTCGTAGGAATTAAATTATTTAAAAAAATTTGACTAAAATGCTTCACAGGAATTCAAAATACTTGAATAATTTTTACTAAAATTCATTTCAAGAATTTAATTATTTTCATAAATAATAAAATTTCTTTTGACGATTCAATTATTTTTATCGAAGAATTTCAATTATTTTAAATACAATTTTCATCAAATTTCTCGAAAAATACAATTATTCTTAAAAATTTTATTAAAATTTGTCAAGAGAATAAATTCAATTATTTAAAAATTTGTTGATAAAATTCTTTATGAAAATTCAATTTTAAGAAACATTAAATTGTTTAATATAATATGTATTTTTAATTTTTATAGTTAAATATTTGAATTCTCGTAGAATTTTCTAATAAATATTGATTTAAAAATGAATTTCAAATTAAAATCTTTGAAAATTTGAATTTTTCAAACTTTTAATTAAGAATTCTACAAAATTAATTTTTCTCAAAATTTATAAAAAAAATTGAAGAATTTTAGTTGAAAATTCTAGAAGTGAATAATCGGAATGATCAAAATAATTTTTGAAGAAGTTACAGTAACAAAGTTGTAAGTTTTAATTAATTTAATTAATTATATTTAATTAGTTTTAATTTTTTAATCAATATATTTATGTTTTATAATATAATATTCTTGTGTTATTGATTTACAAATTTTTGAATATCTTAATTTTTATTGAAAAAAAATAATGATTAAATATTTATTTAAAAATGAAGTTATTGATGTTTTTGAATAATTTTCGTTTTAAAAACCTGCAAAAATTCCGTTTTTTGACCTGAAAAAGTCAGGGAATTTGAAAAGAGCAAAAGCGTGGCAACCTGAAAATAGTAAATTTACGAATAAAACTTTATTATAATAATTATTAAAAAAAAATTAAATACTTGTTTGAAATTTATATATACATTACAAACACAAAAGTAGAAGACATAAATTATAATTTCATTGACAAATTCTCGCCGAGTTATAAATAATAGCGTTATCTTTATAAAGTGCGTGAGAATGAAAGGTGCAAATTGAAAAAAAATTAAAGATTTATAAAGACTTTTATGTTATTTGAATTTCACAGAGTATGAATCGATCTTATAAATATGAGAGAGAGAATTATAATCTGACTTTGGTATCGGTAGATGAAATTGACAAAACTGCTGTAGGTCAAGGTTACTATGAACATGTTCATGCTAATTGTACTCTCAGGGAACGTTCAGTGAACTCGATAATTTCTCATACATATATACATATATACATATTATCTGTTGTTTCAAATCATTTTGACCTCATATTTGTGATATTATGCAAGGGGGAGATGAGAGTTAATGATTTACTTTCACTGACTCACCTTTATTGCCACCTTACAATAACCGTTATGAATTCTGTGCTGTAACAACCGTAACAATGCATGACCTCATTTTCATCATTTATCCCCAATTTTCATCTATATATAGCTATAAGGTTTTGTTAAAGGACTTTTTTTATGCCTTTTTGTATCAATTTGGTGTTGGTCGCGCTTGCTTGTTTTATTTCGAAATAAATCTGCTCCACTCTGGAATCTTTGATTTTGAAATTTTAATTCTAAAAATACACAACAATTAAGGGGAAATTTGCATTTGAATCTGCTAATGATATGCTTGAAATGATTTTTTTCTAGCTTTTAATCAATCAATCAATCATTTTTATCAAATACGATCAATCTTATTTGGTAATTAATTTTCTTGAATCGATTAAAAACTTATGATGTTTAGCATCTGTTGATGATGTTGTTGATTGATGATTAAAACTTAATAATTGAATTTTTGATGTTTATGCAAAATGTTTTGATTTTTCGAACTACAGACTTTGCACTCGTCTACTAAAACCAACTATTTCCTACTTTTTTTTACGTTATTTATTTATTTATTTATTTATTTATTTCCATATGTAAAAAAATAGTTATGCTACTATTTGGGTACTTTCTCTAGATTTCAGCCACTAAAAGCTACTACTTCTGTCTTTTTTGAAAATTTCCACTACTTTAATTTCGCTAATACTAGAAATCAAAAAACTATTCTCAAAAATTATAATCAAATTCTTTATAACTTTTCAATTATTTTCAAAAAATATTCGAAATCACATTATTTTCAATATCTAGTATTTTCATAAAATTTCGCAAAAGAATTCAATTAAAAAAAATTGATAAAATTCATCCAAAATTCAATTATTTTCATAAATAATAAAATTTCTACAGAAATTCAATTGATTTAGAATAGCATTTACAATAAATTTCGAAAAAAATCAATTATTTGAAATGTTTATACAATTCTTCACAATAATTTAATTACTTTCACTAATAATAACATTTTTCATGGAAATTCAATTTAAAAAAAAAAAATTTAAGCAAGAATTCAATTATTTTCAAAAATAATAAAACTCATCAAAGAATTTCAATTATTTTTAATACTATTTTAAATTAATCAAAAAATTCAATTATTTTCACAAATAAAGTTTTCCACAAGAATTCAATTATTTATTTAAATTGGAAATTTGTTATATTTTGAAAAAATTAATTATTTAAAACAATGTTTATAAAATTCTTGTGAAGAATTCAATTATTTTTCATAAATAATAAAAATTTTTGCAATAAATCAACTATTTTTCATAAATAGTAAAATTCTTCTCAAAAATTCAATTATATTTGAAAATTTTAATAAAATTCTTTTCAACTATTCAATTATTTTCACAAATAATAAAATTCGTCTCATGATTTAAATTATTTTTTATAGAATTTTACAGAAAATTGCTAACAAAATTTAATTTTAATTTCTCGAAAAAATCAATTATTTAAAAAAAATTTTTTTTTTTAATTCTTTAGAAGAATTCAATTATTTACAAAAATATTAGAATTTTTCACAGGAATTACATTTGTTTTAAATATTTTAATAAAATTGTTCGAAAGAAATCAATTATTTTAAATACAATTTTAATTCAATTTTTTGAAATAATTCAATTATTCTTTTAAATTTTAATAAAATTCTTCCCAAGAATTCAATTATGTCGATAAATAAAAGAATTATTCCCGAAAATTCAATTATTTTGAGGCATTTTAATCAAATTCTTTGCAAAATTCAATTATTTTTATTAATAACAATATTCATCACAAGAATTCAATTATTTTCATAAATAATAAAATTCATCGGTACGGTGAAACTAGCGACCCGCCGACCGCCAGCCATCAGAAGAATCCATAGGCGCCGACACACATAGGTAGCGCGGTGGCCCAATTCGGTTCAATCAACGCAAAAAAAAACGTACGCTAGCTAATACAGTTTATAGAAAAAATTGCAATAGTCACATTTTATTAAAGAGCAATAATCCCACTTTAATTTCTGACCAAGAAATAAGCATTTGGTCAAAAATTATTCGAGTTATGAATTTTTTCCGATTTTTTTCCAAATTTTCGTTTTTCTGATACGGGCGGGTGGGACGCTGGCTATCAAAAATTGTTTTAGAAAATTTTCAATTGTCACATTTTAAGGAGCAATAATCACCCTTTACTCAAAAAAACGAAAATTGGAAAAAAAATCGAAAAAAAATTCATAACTCGAAAAATTTTAGACCAAATGTTTATTTCTTGGTCGCAAATTAAAAAGGGATTAATGCTTCTTTTCATTGGACCAATAGGAATTTTTTAAAACAATTTTTGATAGCCAGCGTCCCCACCCGCCCGTATCAGAAAAACGAAAATTTGGAAAAAAAGTTTCAAAAGAAATTCATAACTCGAACAATTTTCGACCAAATGTTTATTTCTTGGTCGCAAATTAAAGAGGGATTAATGCTTCTTTTCATTGGACCAATAGGAATTTTCTAAAACAATTTTTGAAACTACTACCATAAGTCCTCAAATTTCTTTTGTATGAATTTAAAATATTATAAATTGACTTTTCTGATATAAAAATTTACCCATTTCACGCCTGCTGCACGGATATTTTCGTATCATATAATATAATACGATCCTTAAATATGCAACAAATTCAGCAAAATAAATTAAAGTTGCGAAATCATTATAAGACTTTTTTATAATAAATATGTACACTATATATAAAATATTAAAGGCTTAAAAGCAGCAAGGAGAGAAAGAGAGAGAGAAAGAGAGAGAGAGAGAGAGAGAGAGAGAGAGAGAGAGAGAGAGAGAGAGAGAGAGAGAGAGAGAGAGAGAGAGAGAGAGAGAGAGAGAGAGAGAGAGAGAGAGAGAGAGAGAGAGAGAGAGAGAGAGAGAGAGAGAGAGAGAGAGAGAGAGACCCCCGTTGATAAATAGATTGGATTTGCTTCTCAGAGTATGTTACACGCCGTATGCAAATTAAAGATGTATACATATACATATACAAATAGGTTTTTGCCTTTTGCCTCGAATATAATGTTGAATAAGCTTTGCAGCGACAAAAATTGGCAACATTTCATTTCATCCAAGTGACCCTTTATATGCGGCTGGGCATCAGGATTAATTTCGCCTCGGGGAAGATGTGCTCGACCAATAAGTAAATTA
The DNA here is from genome assembly GCA_032872505.1 of Leptopilina syphax. Lineage (NCBI taxonomy): Eukaryota > Metazoa > Arthropoda > Insecta > Hymenoptera > Figitidae > Leptopilina > Leptopilina syphax. Next base: position 32,304,829 of record CM065470.1, read on the forward strand.
TAGTCGTCGGATTAAGTAACAAGGCGTGCAAAAGTTTTACACACCACACACGCATGAATATATTTATACAACTACTTATAATTACCTGTTCGCGTCTCGTTACCAATATCGTAAACTTCAAATTAACCACCCTATCATAAAATTTGGTATTTAGACATTTTTCACCACTCTAATCTCCATCAGTATACAATAACGAATATAATTTATTTGAAAATTATAGAATATTATGTATTTATTTAGCTCTTTTGAATGGGCGATTTATTTTGTATTTAAACTGTATTTATTGAACGACAGTCGACATGTGATTAATTTATAACATTTCGATTTTTAAATCTTTTGTTACTCGTTCTTTTTTTTAATAATGAAAGGTTCCTTGTTCCTCATGATAGAAAATCGGGACTCAAAGTCCTCGGGATTTACAATGCGGTTTACAATAGTTTGCAAAAAAAAAAGTATTCTTAAAAATTTTAATAAAATCCTTTAGAACACGTTTCGATTATTTTCAAACATATGAAAAAAAATTATTCGTAAGAATTCAGTTACATTCGCAAATAATTAAATTCTTCGATGAAATTCAATTATTTTCAATATCTATATTTTATTAAAATTCCACAAAGGATTTCAATTCTTTAAAAACAAATTTTAATAAAATTAACCAAATTTTCATAAAAAATTGAATTATTTTCAAAAATTTTAATAAAAAATTCAATTATATTTTGGATAATTTAAAACATTTTTTACACAAATTCAATTATTTTCATCAATAATCAAAAAATTCATAAATTTACAATTATTTTCATAAATAATAAAACTCATCGCTGAATTTCAATTATTTTTATTACAATTTTAATCAAATTCCTCGAAAAATGCGGAAAAATATAATTATTCTTAAAAATTTTATTCAAATTCATCAAAGAAATTCAATTATTTTTAAAAGTAATAAAATTCTTCGCAGAAATTCAATTATGGTCAAAAGTTTAAAAAAAGTTATAGTCCAAATTTCAATTATTTTTATAAATATTAAAATTATTCTCCAAAATTCAATTATTTTCCAAAATTTTAATGAAATTCTTTTTAACAAATTCAATTTTTTTTCAAAAATTCTCCTCCAGTCAATGATTTTCAATATCTACTATTTTAATAAAATTTTCCAAAAGAAATGAATTATTTTAAAATTTTTTTATAAATTTCTTCGCAATAATTCTATTATTTTCAAAAATATTCAATTTGTATTTACAGAGATTCAATTATTTTTATAAATATGTAATACAATTTTTTACAGGGATTCAATTATTATTTTCATAGATAATAAAACTCATTGCAGAATTTCAATTATTTTTTATACAATTTCAATCGAATTCCTCGAAAAATGTGATTATTCTTAAAATTTTATTAAAATTCGTCAAAATAATGCAATTATTTAAAAAATTGTTTATAAAATTATTTATGAGAATTCAATTTTGAGAAACATTCAATTATTCAATAAATTATTTATTTTTGTATTAAAAATAATTAGGTATTTAAAAAGAAATATTATTAAAATATTCGTCTCAAGAATTCAATTATTTTCAAAATAAAATTCTTAGCAGAAATTCAATTATGGTCGAAAATTGAAAAAAAGTTATAGTCAAAATTTCCATTATTTTTATAAATATTAAAATTTTTCTCTAAAATTCAATTATTTTGAAAAATTTTAATAAAATTATTGTCAATATTTCAATTATTTAAAAAAAAATTTAATAAAACTCTTGACAAAATTTCAATTATTTTCAAAAACTTTTCTCAATTCAATGAAATTTTTTTGCAGAGATTCAATTATTTTTAATACATTTTTAATCTAATTTCTCGAAAAATGAAACTATTCTTAAAAATTTTATTGAAATTCGTCAAAAGAATTTTAATTACCTATTTAAAAATTTGTTGATAAAATTCTTTAAATGAGAGTTGAATTTTAAAAAACATTGAAGTTTTCAATAAATTATTTTTTTTGGATTTAAATAATTGAATTTTCGTAGAATTTTCTAATAATAATTGATTCAAATATGAATTTCAGTTAAAACTTTAGATATTAATTGAGTTTTGAAAAGCAGGTCTCAAATTATAATCTTTGAATTTTTGAATTTTTTATACTTTTAACTTAAAATTGTGTAGATTTAATTATTTTGTAAAAGTTGAATTGAATTTTTTTGAAGTTATTTAAAGTTTTTATTTTCTAATATATATTTGATTGAAGAATTTCCGAATACCTGAATAATCGATGAAATTTCGTAAAATTGAATTGTAAACAAAATGATTTGAAAATTTTGAAAGGAATTTTTCAGAAATTATTAATAATAATTAATTTACACTTTATAAAAAAGAATTTTAGTTAAAAATTCTGGAAAACAATAATTGAATTAAAATATTGAAAGTAATTTTAAATAAGTTACAGTAACAATATTCTTATAATATATGATGATTTTATCAGTCCAACATTTTTAATTATTATAAAACATGAAGATATCGATCACTCCGAGTCGAAGACTCGGAGTGATCGATATTTTCATGTTTTATAATAATTTTTTATAAGATGTTTAATTTCAAAAAGGTTTGAATTAAAAATTTTGTAAAATATAAATGTAGTTTTAAAAACCTGAAAAACTTCCGTTTTTTAACCTGGAAAACCTGGAAAAGTCAGGGAATTTGAAATGAGTAAAAGCGTGGCAACCCTGAATTGAATTATTTTCATAAATATTAAAATTTTTTCACAAGAATTCAATTATTTAAAAAAAAATTAATAAAAGGAAAAATCATTTATTTTTTTAAATAAATTTCTTTGCTGTATTTTAATTATTTTCAATGTATTTTAATTGTATTCGCCGAAGAATTTAAGTATTTTTAAAAATTTTATTAAAATTCTTCGTTTACAAGCAATTGTTAAAAAATTTTTATATTATTCTTCATGAGAATTCAATTTTAAGAAATAAATTATTCTAACAATTATTATTTATTATTTTTATTAAATAATTGAATTCTCGACAAATTTTCTAATAAATATGTATTTCAAAATTAATTTATGTTAAAATTTTAGAAAATAATTGAATATCAGATATAATTTAAAATAATTTCTTTTAAAAAATGCAATTGTTCATAGAAATTCTATGAAAATCTACGAAATAATTCAATTATTTTTAGAATCTTTGACAACATTTTTTATATGAATTCAATTGTTAGAAATATTCAATTATTCAATAAATTATTTATTATTGTAATTATATAATTGAATTCTCGTTGAACCTTCTATCAAAAATTGATTTAAAAATGAATTACAATTAAAATTTTAGAAAGAGGAAAAAAATTGAATATTAGAATTTAGTAAGAATTTCAAAAATAATTTAATTTCAAAAGATTTTTAAATTGTCTGTCTTTGAAAATTTTAATTCTTATGAAACTGTAATATTTAAATATTTATTATAATAAATTTATTCATTATATCTTTCTAAAATATTAAAAAAATTTTGTTTAATTTTATTTAAAAAATTTCAAAAGAATGATCGAATTTTTAAATAATTATAGTTGTAATTATTAATTACAGCTGTAATTGTCAGAAATAATTCAATTTCAAAAAAGGTTTTACATTGAAATTAAAAAAAATTACTCGTTTGAAAAATTGTAATTAAAATTTATTTAAAATAATTTAATGTTTAATTCCCGTAATTAATTTAAAGAGATTGATTTGATTTGATTACTCAAACATCAAAAAGTTTGGTTACCTAAATACCAACCGAACTATTCTTAGACCAAATTTTACTGATTCGGATTAAATATTTTTCTCAGCGAATAATTATAATATTGAAATTCAACAAGAATAAAACTTGTGATTTTTCATTTGTAAAAGTAGAGAAATAATGAAATTACAAGGTGAGCTGGATTATTATTGACGTGTCCATATCCATATATTATTAAGAAAGGAATGTTAATTATATATAATTTCGGGCAATAAAAATTTGATTATTTTAATTAGATTCACATGTGAATTTCTCTGCGTCAAAAGATTAATGATCTTTCGTAATTAATATTCTTTCATAATTAATATTAATAATTATAAATTTATAATATTTCGAAATACTGAAATACATAATTATTAAAAATATATTTTAGAAATTACTCAAAAAGCAGGAATTATTCTTTTTTAATGAGTAAAAAATAAAATGAAATATATTTTACACGTGCCTCTTTGATTGTAAATAATGTAATTATAATATGTATAAAATGGGAGATAATATAATACTAATTTACTAATGTAACATTTATAATATATAGTCTTGTCGAGTTATAAAATCGAACGATGTGTACATCCACCCGACATAGTACATGTATTTATAGATAAGAGTATTTTTTTCTGGAAATTATATTCGCTGGCACTACTATATACTAATACCAAAATTTACAATATAATAATATAATTTGCAAACGGATATTGGAAAGAAAAGATTTTACTTACTTTTTTACGGATGTCTTAAAATTATCTAAAGTGGCAAATAATTGGCAATTTTCTAAAAATTCTTATTCAGTGTTAAGGGGCCTAAGTTTATGATAATGACCCTTAACTTGAAAGTATAGAATTGGAACGAATTGGTATAGCAAAAATGTGAAACAAATCAGAATTTGATCCAAATTTTTTGTATCAATTTGATCCAATTTGGTACCAATTTTAATACAAACTCTTTGTACAATTTTGATCCAAACTCTTTGTACCAACTTTGATCTAACTTGGAACCAATTTTGATCTAATTTGGTACCAATTTTGATCCAAACTCTTTTTACAATTTTGATCCAAATTCTTTGTAGCAACATTGATCCAACTTGGAACCAATTTTGATCTAATTTGGTACCGATTTTGATTCAATTTGGTACTAATTTTGATCCAAACTCTTTGTACAATTTTGATCCAAATTTTTTGTACCAACTTTGGTCTAACTTGGAACCAATTTTGATCTAATTTGGTACCAATTTTGATCCAAACTCTTTTTACAATTTTGATCTAAATTCTTTGTAGCAACATTGATCCAACTTGGAACCAATTTTGATCTAATTTGGTACCGATTTTGATCCAATTTGGTACCAATTTGGATCCAAACTCTTTGTACAATTTTGGTCCAAATTCTTTGTACCATCTTTGATCCAACTTGGAACCAATTTTGAGCTAATTTGGCATCAATTTTGATACAATTTGGTACCAATTTTGATCCAAACTCTTTGTACAATTTTGATCCAAATTCTTTGTATCAATTTTGATTCAATTTGAAACCAATTTTGCTCTAATTTGGTACCAATTTTGAACCAAACTCTTTGTACAATTTTGGATCCAAATTCTTTGTACCAATTTTGATTCAACTTGGAACCAATTTTGATCTAATTCGGAACCAATTTTGATCTAATTTGGTACTTGATACTTTCAGGAAAATTGTGTTAAGAATTTTTTAAAAATTTACACATTGGGATAGATTCTGGAAACTTTCTTGGAAGGTTAGTGAAATATTTTGGAAGTTACCGGAGAAGGGTTCGACCTAATATCCAATGTGACTAACTAGGTTTTTTTTTACTGTACAACATACTGAATCTAGATTCTATCTTCTATCTGCCAGAAATTTTTTCTGTTAGAAATCAAAACCCCTACTTCGAACAAATTTTGTTGAAAGTCCCTCACTAATCTTTCAAAAAAGCAACCAAGAATAAATCATTCTTTCTTGATAATCATTATAATAAATTGTACAGCTCTCTGAAGTTACCATCAATGTTCAGCGTCGAAAAATATTTTTCTCACGAAACCGAAAAAAAATCATCACTTAATTTTTCCCAAGGTTTAAGGTTAAAAGGGTACTGTTCGTTAGATACTTTCTAGATGAATGAAAGAAGTAAAATTAGTTAAAATTTTGTCACTAAAAATAAAAAAAAGTTTACGATGCTGAGCGTCGATGTCAACTTTAGGAAAGTACTGGGTACTTTTTGTACTGGGTTTTCTAATGAAATAATATTATGTCGGTTAACAATAATAATTGTTTTTTTTTCCTTTTTTTTAATCTTGTTTTATCTTATATAATTTACACACAGAGAGACATTTATCAAAAAAGAAAAAAAAGAAGATTTGCGCTGCGATGGCCATTCAGTTACCTCCTGTTGTATGGCTCCTCTTCCTCAGGATGAGCGGCATTATACGCCAAGGCTCGTTGAATCGCAACAGGAATTGGAGGTGGTGTTGGTAAATGTGCCCCACTTGCTTGAAATCCGTTTTCATCGGCAAAATATGAAACAACAATTGGTGTTCCGTCTGGCGCCGTGTAACTGTATTGACCTCTCACCGTTTCCACTTGACCTGCAGGACCTCCGTTCTTTGGCTGACCTTGTTCCGCTACTGATATCCCATTTTCTGTGTCGTAGCTACAACATTATTTTTTGTGTTAGAAATTATTATTCACTTGTGTTTAATAATTTGGGTGAAAAATATTTTTTTATTTTGTGTTCGAAATTATTATAATTTTAGTTTAATTGTTTGCAGAGAAATATTTCTGTTATTTTTTTTTTATGGATTGTGTGTGTGGAAATTTTTATCGGATTCTGGACAGAGTTGTGAAAATAAAAATGGTATCCACCTAGCTTGCTAACTTTAAAATTCAATTTCCAAAATTAAGTGGGTGCTGCGGCACCCACTTAATTTTGGAAATTGAATTTTAAACTTTATAAAGTTGAATATTGTTTATGAAGCTGAAACTTGACCCAATTTTTTTAAAAATGGATTTATCAGCTTTTGAAAATTTGCTCCGGAATTGTTTTATATTCTCGATTTCGTGGAGGAATAATTCGATGCTCAGCGTCGACGCTAACTTCAAGAACTTAATATTTCGATGCTTACTTTTTTCAGTCTTAAAGGTACGTTTGCCACTTTTTAAAAATTAATTATTGAGTACGAAGCCTGCAATGTTGAAGCTATAATTAAAAATATCCTGTATTAAAATACAACAGAATGTAAAAAATCTTCAACTTATTTTAGTGTTTTTTTCGGACTCAACAAAATATTTCCGAAAAAAACGGGCGTTGAAATACATTATGGCGTAAACGAACGTGTGTGTTACGTTCGGTTGCATTCTCTCACAGAGTGCAGTGCTTTTTATTATTGCATGAAAACATACAATGTCAGGCATATCTGTTTGTGCTCGACTGCATAAACACATGTATTTTTAAGGCTATATACCGCATCTCTGATGTGTCTATTTGGAGTTTATGAAGTAAGAAAAATTATCATGCACAACCAACCACTAAATTGGACAGTTATCAGGATAAAATTTTAAAGCCAATAAAAATCCTCTCGTTTTAAAAGTCAAATGAGATTACACACAGGATGTGTTAAAAGCATATCTCAATTATTTTTAAACTACATTATTATTCCCTATAGTCTCTCTCTCTCTCTCTAATCTCTTTTTGCAAATCCTTATTTCTTTAAATAGCCTAAAAGCTAATTTTCGAAAATTAAATGATTGGATTGGTATTTTTGAGTAGGTTTATTACTTTTTTGAAACTTATCACTATTCTTTTTTGAAAAATAATTATCAGATAAATATGGAGTTGAATCATTAGAATTGTGTAATGGGACTAAAATCAAAATGATTATACAATTAAAGAATGTTTCTGAGGAAATGTATAGTACAAAAGGAGCGAGACATTCAGAATGAAATAATAAAATGTAATTTTTATGATAAGGGAAATGGGCGCACCTTCTGACAATAAAACTGTTAAGTAGGTTAGTTAATTATAATTATATCCGATTGCGTAATTATATAGGGAACTACGCAAACGTGTATGATGCTAATGATTAACATCAAAGTTAATTACATTTCTCTCAGTCAACTGTTAGTTTCATTGTAAACACACATTAATAAATTTTCGCCTCTTTCATTCAAAATCTGTCTAAAGTGGTAAATGTTACGTAGCATTTAATTTCAAAACAATCGTACCCTTTTTCTCGATAAAAAAATCACCTCTTAATTTTTTAACAGCACTAAAAAAATAATATCTTTTATACTCTTCGTTCCGTTTTTTTATCCCTTTCTGAATTAATAAAAATAAAAATTTGATTAAAAAAAAGGTGTAATACGGAAAAAGGAAAAAAACCTTTGATGTAAATTGTATACTCTGAAATACAATTTTTTACTAATTTGGAACTTCCCCTTTTTTAAATTCAGGAAATAGTTTTGGGGGGTTTTTAATTTTCAAACAGGGCGCTGTTTGAAAATTAAAAATCCCCTAAAACTATTTCCTGAAATTATTACTTATTGATAATTATTACTTTTTGATAACTTAATGATAAGTAATAATTTCAGGAAATTGTTTTAATAAAATTTAGCGAAAAATTAAATTTAGAATAGTTGCTTTTTATTTATATAATGAAAAAATTATTGTGATCCCTGGAATGTGCATAAATTTCGAATAAAGATAGAAAACAATAATAGAAAGAATGATTTATATTTGTATTAAATAAGAAACAATGTAATGAAATTTGTTTTACAAATTTCTGGTAAGCATGAATAGGAGAATAATTCCTTTATAATGGATTGCAAATAAATGATGAAAGCAATTGACAAAATCATAAATTCTATCTCTGGAAGAATGGATTGCGGAGGAGTCGTTCGTGAAAGTCGTCGACTTGAATATATATGTTACACGTGTATCTGTCACGCGAGAATTATGCATAAAGGTATAGATAGCACGCGAGTGTATTGACACGTATCTTATCTATTTCTTTTTTCTCAATAAACAATAATCAAAATAAAGTGAGTTTGCATTCTTGTTAACAGATGACAATTACAAGATTTGCAATTAATTAGTCAGTTAGCTATACTTTCTCTGATGCTGAATTACAGTAGCGAACTACCTTATTGTTACTATACTTCACGGGAGAATTTCATTTAAATAAGAAATGAATTTAAATTATTATTTTTTGGGTAAATAATAGAAAGTAATATTTTATACACTTTTTTCTAATTTTTGGATTTAATCTCCAAATCTGAATTATAGTAAAAATGTTTACTAATTTGAATTAGTGACAGACTTTTTGCTTTTGAATTAGTAAATTTTACTACCAAATAGTAATTTTTTACTAATTTATTAGTCAAATTTACTAATTCAAAAGCCAAAAGTCAGTCACTAATTCAAATTACTAAATATTTTTACTAATTCATAATTAGAGAGAAACAGAAATTTTTTTCTTTTTTCTAAATTTCAATTCTTTTTATTAGTAAATTATTACTAAATTTATTTATTTATTGAAATACATTCCCGCGTTGCTAAAAAGATTTAATTTTTTCTTTCTCAAAGAACTTTCCTAAAATTATTACTTTTGAATTATTTAGCAAAAAATTTTATTTAAAAGAGTTGCGATTACAATTTTCATAAATAAATGAACTTCAAAAGGTTGCAATTTAAAATTTTTGAAAAACTTAATTTTTAATTAATTCAATTAAAAATTTTCAAGAACGTAGATTTTTGAAAAAGTTTAATAATTCAAATTCTTCTGCAATTAGTTCAATTTTTCAAAATATATTTCATTAATTATTAAAAATAATAGATTTACAGAAGAATTTTAGTTAAAAACACAAAAAAAAATTGAATTTTGGAGAAGTTACAAATAATTGCGCAGAAATTTAATTATTTTCAAAAAAAAATAAAATTCTTAGTATAGAAATTTAGTTATGCTAAAAAATTTTTTTAAAATCCTTGTCAAAATTTTAATTATCTTTATAAATAATAGAATTCTTCTCTGAAAGTCAATTATTTTCAAAAATTTGAATACAATTCTTGACAAAATTTCAAATATTTAAAAAAATTTTCCTCAATTCAATGATTTGCATTATCTACTATTTTAATAAAATTTGGCAAAATTAATAATTAAATATAGTTTAATTAATTGAATATAATTGTAAGAGGTTTTAAATACAGAGTGAACAATTAGAATTTCCATAATTGGTTTTATTAAATATAAAAAAGGAATTTAGAGGTATCTGGCTCCCATAAAAATATACGAATCAAAATTTAATTTGAATTAAATTCAATTTAAATTTTAAAAATACAATATTAAATTTATATACAAAAAAAAATTTAAAGGTATTTGGCGCCCATAAAATATTTCAATTGGAATTTAATTAATATAATTACCTAATTTAATTAATAAAATTTTTCAGAAGAATTCAATTATTTAAAAAATTTCTTTTATAACATTCTACGCAAATATTCAATTATTTCTTTAGATAATAAAATTTTCATAGGAATTCAATTATTTTAAAACACAATTTTCACAAAATTTTTTGAAAGAATTCAATTATTTAAAAAAAATGTTATAAAGTTTTTCGGAAAAATTGAATTATTTTTATAAATATATTAAAATTCTTCTCATAAATTCAATTATTTTTAAAAATTTTAATAAAATTCGTTACAAGAATTCAATTATTTTCATGAATAAATAATGAAACTCATCATGAAAGTCAGGATTTTAATTATTTTTAATACCATTTTAATCGAATTCTTCGAAAAATCTAATTATTCTTAAAATTTTTTTTTGAAATTCGCCGAAAGAATTCAATTATTTAAAAAATTATTTATTTTTTAAATTGAATTCTGAAAGAATTTTGTTTTTTAGAAAAATTGACTTAATAATGAATTTAAGTTAAAAGTTTAGATAATAATTGAATATTAAAAGCATAATAGCATTGATTTTTAGAAATAATTGAATTTTGTGAAGGTTTCAATTAAAATTTGTTGCAAGAATTCAATTATTTTCATAAATAATGAAAATCATCGCAGCATTTTAATGATTTTTAATTTAATTTTAGTTGAATTCTTCAGAAAATGTTATAATTCTAAAAAAAATTTAATAGAATTTATTGCAGGAATTCAATTATTTATTTATTTAATTTCAATTATTTATACATTATCATTTATGAAAATAATTAAATTCTTGCAATCATCGCAGAATTTCAATTTTTTATGACAATTTTAATCAAATTTCTCGAAAAATATAATTACCTATTCTTTTAAGACTTTTATTAAAATTCTTTGAAACAATTCAATTATTTAAAAATTTGATGATAAAATTCTTTATGAAAATTCAATTTTAAGGAACATTTAATTATTCAATAAATTATTTATTTTTGTATTTAAATAATTGAATTTTGGTAGAATTTTCTACTAAAAATTGACTTATAAATGAATTTCAGTTAAAATTCTAGATAATAATTGAATATTAAAAAAAATTATAGCTTAAATTTTTAGAAATAATTGAATTTTGAAAAGGTTTCAAATTAAAATATTTGAAAATTTGTATTTTTCATACTTTTAACTAACAATTCTGTAGAATTAATTTTTTTGAAAAAGTTTAATTGAAATTTTTTAAAAAATTATTTCAAGTTTTTATTTTCTAGATATTTAATTTAAAAATGTCTTAATAATCGATAAAATTTTGTAAACTTGGATCGTAGAAAAATGGATTTGAAAATTTTTAAAGAACTTTTTCAAAAATTATTAAAAATAATTGATTTAAAGAAGAATTTTAGTTAAAAATTCTGGAAAATAGTAATTGAATTGAAATGATGAGAATAATTTTAAAGATGTTACAGTAACAGTATTTTTATAATATAAAATAATAATTTTATCACTCATTAATTTTTAATTACTATAAAACATGAAGAAATCGAGCACTCCGAGTCGAAGACTCGATATCTTCATGTTTTATAATCTTATAAGTTGTTGAATTTCAAAAAGGCTAGAATTTTAATATTTTGAAGAATTTTAATTCCTATGGAAAAATAATAATGTTTAAATATTTATTTAAGAAGAAGTTAATGATGATTGCGAATAATTTTCCAATTACAGAAATTCGTTAATAAATATCAGAGTACTTTTTTGAGAATTTAATAATTTTTAGAGTGAATCAGAATATTCTTTAGGGTCAGGTCAGGGAAAAAGTTAAAATTTAGAAATTTTTTAAAAATTAGGGAAAAGTCGGTAAAAAAGAAAATAAAATTTTTGTGGCAAAATTTTTGTTTTCCTATTTATCGGAGAACTTACCTAAATGCATATGAACCATCAGGTGATTGATCATGTGTCTGTCTTAGAATTGCAATTCGCCTTCCGTAATAATTATCAGGATAATATGGATATCTATTGGGGAATTGACCATGGACTATTGTCACTAATGCCAGAACAGCCACCTATTCGCACAGAAAATATATATATAAATGTAAATTTCATACAAATTAATTCTTCCTTATAAGACGTATTCGCAAAAAAAGGAACTATACATAATAACATACTATTAACGATTTTATAACCACGCAATTTTTCATACTATCGCTGATCTTGTTCTTCAAAATTATAGATTAATTAATTTTAATTAGTTAACCTTCTTGAAGGTCGATTACAACTTTTTTTTTTTGTTCTTCTCGTATTGTTGTTATTGCTTATCTCTACGTATATATATTTTCCTACGTTTATGCATTTCTGCTGCGAGTAAATTTTAAATTTTATGCGTTTTAACTTTATCAGTAAATAGAATTTTGTAAAAATTTTACTTCGATTTTTACTAAAAATTTTATTATTATAAATTCTCATCAGAGGGGAAAGAATTGTTTTTTGCTGTGTTTATTTACTATATTATTTTTACAGTGTGTTTCAATTTTAACGGACCTTCAATAAATTCTTGCTTTTGCTATATAGTTGTTAATGAACTTATAGAAGAGACAAAATTATTCTCAGTCTGGAATTTTAATATGAGGCTAAAGTCTGTAGTGTTTTGAAAAAGAATTTTAATTCTCAACTCATCTGTAATTTTTCAACTTCAAATTTTTTAACTTCAAATTTAAAATAAATTGAAAAGAAAAAAAATTTAAAAAAATTTTTTAAATTAAAAAAAATTTTGAACGGATTTTTAAGAAATAAATTCCTTATTTAGAAAGAAGTTGTCATCAAATAATTAGAGTTTGGAGACAAAATAAAGAAAATTTTTTCTTTTTTAAAAACGTTGGGGATTTTGGTCTCTAATTAATTTAATTCACTGAGAAAAAAATTTATTTAATTCAAATAACCGATTTACTTGTCTGCTATCAAATTTGGTTAATTCGAATTATTTTTTAAATCAAATAAATTTCGAACCATATATTTGAATAATTTTAGTGTTTGCAGCAAATTTAGAGTTTTTCCAAGGATAGCAAATTGAGACAAAAAACGTATTAAATTAAAATTAATTATTATTATTAATGTTTTAAATCAAAATTTTTGCGATTGCAACTATTTTGATACGTTTTTTTGTCTCAATTTATTGATATCCTTAGAAAAAACTGTGTTTACCTCTAGAGGACTGGGCACTTAGTTTAACGAATTTTTTTTTATCGAATTGACTTCTTATTTATAAATTTTTTTAAATAAAAAAACTACTAAAATTTGTCCTCTAAAGGTTAATATTTAATATTTAATATTTAATATTTTAATACAATTGAAGCAAATTTAATTGATTGAAATAAAAATTAATTTGATACACGTAAATATTTATTTGGTAATTGACAAGTAAAAATTTTGATCCATTTAAAAAAAAAAAAAATTTTTTTTTGAACGTTTCAAAAATTTCGGAAAACAAAAAAAAATGTCACTTTAGCCACTCGTAAAAATATAATCCAAATTTCGCCGCGTAATTTTACCACTCACGATTTTTCTGCCTATTAATAATAAAATTGAGAAAAAAAAAACTTTGAATAAAATCACTTTTTTTTTCGAAAAAAATACAAACAGTATTAAAAAAAAATACAAAAACTGTATGAAAAAATTACAAAAATCACCACAAATAATTCCAAAGCACTCACAAGGAACTTCATGATTTTCTAATATAAATAAATATTTGTAAAATATTAATCCTTTGATTAATATAACTGGTAGTTTGCTACTGGGGAACAAAGTACGAAGAGGAGATGAATCTGGTGCGAATTTATAGTCGACGGCGTTCAATCTTTTCTTTCTTGGCGGTGGTTATGAACATGTGGTCAAAGGAGAGGGGGGATCATCATCCTTTGGGAGGACGTCTCTATAATAAAATCCAAAGTGGGGTGTATTTCTTCAAACACATTTACAATATCTGCATGTGGAGGTTTTGATTTAAAGTGCATTTCCCCCATTATTGTTCTTTTTCTTCTTCTTCTTCTTCTTCTTCTTCTTCTTTTGTATTGGTGTGTAATTTAAATGCCTATTCTTTTTGCTTTTGCGATATTCAACATTGTAAACCCACTTGAGTTTGAGATTTCGATCCAATGATCATCATTTGCCATGGATCATCGAAAGGCGTGTTCTTTCCATTGCGATTCGATAATGTATTGCGAAATTTCATCTTCATTGTGAAATATTTTTTTTTCTTTTTTTTAATAAATTATGTATGATGGAAAATAGGAAACTTTGTGGTTTAGAAAAAATGTAGTGAGTTTGAAACAATGATTGATATTTGAAATATTAAGATAATAATGTGGTTCAAATTCTTTTTCTTTTGTAGTTCGTATTTTATAATCTTGATGAGTGGTTGAGAGAGAAGAGAATTTAGTTATTTAGTATTTCGATTTTCCACTTGGAGAACGGCTTTTTTTTCTTTGGATGGTAATTATTGTGAACCTGGAGAAAAGAATTTTTGTTTCAAAAAATTTAAAATTGGGCCATTCGTTTGTTTAATCTAAAGAATCATTTCATTGAAAGATTTAATTTCATGTATTAGTTTAATTTAATTCTTTTTAATTTCATTACATTTTTTTAATTTTATAACTGCTGATATTAAAGAAACATGAAGCTGACATCCGTAACGTTTTTAAACGTATTTTGAAAAAAAAAATTCTTTTCAAGTTAATTTAAATTCACATCCAAATCCAAATCTAAAAATTTTTTATTTGAAAGTTCAAAAATGAACGAACTTTTTTCCATTTAAATATTTTCAAAAATGACTAGAATTAAATTAGAAATAAAGTAAATTCAACAATTTATAGAAGAAATTTTAATATTTATTATTTACCTTTTTGGAAAAATATATAAATTTCTTCTGAATGAAAAATATTTTTTTTGTGATTGTAAATGGAGGGTGGAAAATTTAAACTATTTTCTAATGAGCGTAAAAATAAAACAATATATTAATGAGATATAATATTATTAAACATAATCAAATATGTTTTTTTATTGAGTAATTGGTTGTCCTGTAATATTATAATTTTTCCAAAGCAGACCTTGTCTAACTTTTCTCAGGTGTTACAATGGGGCGTATTATCTGCATTGAAGATCAAATCATTAAAATTCGCGCATCCTTTCATTTCGTTCTTTCATAAAAAAAACTGATATGACGCTTTTGCGGGGTCTTTCATATATGTATAAATACTTTTGTACATTTATAAAGTATAAGAATTATCTTATCATATTCAAATTCAATTAATCAACAATTATTTTAATTATAAACAGAAAAGTCCTAATTAAGTTATTACTTCAGTTTCTCATACAGTAATATTTATACCTATCCATACTGATTTTTGTTATTTTTTTTCCCTTTTTTGTTCCCTTAAATTAATAAAAAAAAGCAGATTATCTCTTTTTTCTGTTATTTTTAAGAAAAGATTTTATTAAAAATTGTTATCTTTTTGTAGGATTGAAGAAATTTTGATTTATAGGTTAGGTGACGTCAGAGGGAAATAAAGTAGTGACGCAGGGGAAAAAAGACTCGCGCAGCCGCTGATGCGCCTGCGCGACTCTTCTTTCCCCTGCATCACCTAAACCTGTAAATTTCGACTTTCAATCTTTTTTTTATAAAAATTAAAAAATTTAAATTTATAAATATAAAATTTCCATTTTGATTTTTAATTATAATTTTTGTTATTTATAATTATTTTATAATTTAATACGAATTATTATAGTTATAAAATAAAATTATAAATATAAAATTTTTATTTTGAAAAAAGGTTTTTAAAACCAATTGGAAAAATTCCCTAATACACCTAAAAATAAAAATTTTTCTCCTCCTTATCCCTTATTTAAAAAAATTTTTTCTTTAAATTGTCATTTCTTGTATAAATTGAAAAAAAATTTTAATTATGCGCGAAGACAATAATTTCCATTTTTTGCAAACTTTGGAAAAATTTTCGGAAGTAAATTTTCTAATCTTTATAAAAAAAAATTGTTTTTAAAAATAATAAAAGTTATTCTGGAAATAACAATTTTTAATACTAAATATTATTATTTTTGAAGAAATTTTAACGACTCCGAAGTAAATTTTACTAATTTTTTTACTGAAATTTACTTTACTATTTCAAAATTATAATAATACCTATGTTTTTTTAAAAAATAATTTAATTTTATAAAATCAAATTTTTCGGCAATTTACAAATAAATAATCAACTTTTGTGAAGAATTTTAATAAAAAATATTGAAAATTCACGATTTTTTTGAAAATTTTATCATTAAATTTTTAATAAATCTATAAAAAAAGGAGATTTTTCAACAATTTTAATTTATTTTGTTCAAAGGTAATTGATTTTTAAAAAGTAATAATAAATAAATTTGAAGAATTAGTTTTTTAAAAATATTGTAATGTAATTTTTTAAAAATAATAATTCAATTCCATAAAGAAATTTTTGAACAATTTAAAAAAAATAATTAATTTTTTGAAGAATTTTAATAAAAAATATTGAAAATTCACAATTCTTAGAAAATTTTAATCCAAAAAGTAGATTTTTTAAAAATTTTACTTTACTTTGTATTCGAAGATAACTAATTTTTAAAAAGTTATAATTAATAAGTTCGGAGAATTAGTTTTTTAAAAAAAATATTAAAATGTAATTCTTGTCAAAAATAATTGAATTCCATAAAATACATCCTTGTATTTTAGGAAAATAATCAAGTTTTTGAAGAATTTTGTTAAAAAGATTTTCAAATTAATCGTTATTTCAAAAATTTGAATAATAATTCTTTAAAAAAAGATTTAAAAAAAAATTTTTGAAGTGAATATTTTTTATAGTTATTTAAATTTTCGTAATAAAATAAATTTCGTAAATAAAAGTAAACAAAGTAAATTGAAAAAAACTTGAATTTTTAAATTATAATGTAATAATTCTAAGAATTATCTTTTTAAAAAATATTTCAATATAAAAAGTAAAATGTTTAAATTAATTATAAATAAATAAGTATAGTTGCTTGAGGCTAATTTTTATTAATTTTTATTTGAAGATTTTTCAAAAAAGTTTTTGAAAATTGAATTATTTATGATTCACAAGTTTTAAAAGTTCAAATGAACGAAATTATTTTATAAAAAATGTTTTCATAAATGACTGATTGCAATGACAATTAAAAATCAATTTTACATTTAGAAACTTGACAATTAATTTTTTTTTCTAGAGGTGCAAAATTATTGGAAAAAAAAATTTAATTTCAACGAGAAATAAATAAATTTCGTTCATTTGAACGTTCAGAACTATTTAGAAAACATGATTATTTTCAAAATTTGTGAATAAAATTTTCCAAACTTTGATTAAATTGCACTATTTCTAAAATAAATGTTACTAAACTTAAAGGATATTTTATTAACTTTCAATAAAATTTACAAACGGATATATTTTAAATTTATTCTGGAAATAACGATTTTTGAAAGCAGAAAAAATAATATTTCTATTTTCCATGTTAATTTTTGTATAAAACTTGTTCAATTTTTTCTTGAACATAGTACAATTAGCTATTAAAAATTATTATTTTTAAAGTAAATTTTACTAACTTCTGAAGTGAAATTTTTTAATTTTTATAAAAAAAATTGTTTTTGAAAATAGTGAGAATTATTCTGGAAATAATCGTTTGTAATAGTAAATTTTACAAATTTTGAAGGAAATTTTCCCAAGTCCAAAGTAGATTTTACTACTTTTGATTTTTGAAGCAAATTTTACTAAATTTTTTTACTATAATTTACTTTAGATATTATAAAATTCATGTAATTTGAAAACAAAAGTATAGTTGAAAGACAAATTTTGCTTTAAAATTGAAAAAAGAATTCCAGATTACCGGAAAAAATATCATTAATTATATTAATTATAATTATTTTTTAATAGCAGAAAAAATTTTACTATTTCCCATGTTAATTTTCGTATAAATCTTATTTAAATTTTTCTCGAACATAGTACAATTTGCTATTAAAAATTATTATTTTTAGAGTAAATTGTACAACTTCAGAAGTTAATTTTTTTTATTTTTTTTTAAAAAATTCTTTTTGAAAATAGTGTAAAATTCATGGAATTTTAATTGTTTTTTCAAAGAAAAATTCAAGAATCAAAAATCTGATTAAAAAAGCTACAGTATCAACTGAATCCCATTTTTGAAAGTTAAAAATCCTTTTTTACTCAATACTACATGCAACAAATGTCACCCTTGTCGTAGCTCAATGGACAATAAATTAAATTCTTAACGCGAATAATGAATATTTGTCCTTTAAATTTAAATGTTAGTTTGACTATAATATAAAGGGGCGAGTAGAAGATAGAATCGTTATATTCGATAGAGTGAAGATACAACTGATTTTGTATATGTAATAATTCAAATAAAGATCATAGAAAATTCTGACAGTGTGTCGAAAGGATTAACAAGGAAGGTAAAATATTGTATCAAGTAGAGCGCAGGCAAATTGCTTATTATATTGTTCAACAATTATTTAGTTAAGAGAAGAGAGGTCACGTCGAAGGAGTGGCCAAAAGGCAAATGCATAATTCTTCAGATTATATAGTCATTTTTATTGTTCTCCAAAATATGGTTCACATTGTCTATAAAAGTGAAATCTGTTTATAAAATACACCAATAATTATTTTATACGTTTTATAGTGTATAGAGTAATTTAAAAAGTCAAATTTTCTGTAAAATGTTTAATGTGGTTAATTATTTAATTTAATGGTTAAAATTATTAATACTATTAATAAAGTGCTCGTAAAAGTATTATAAATAAATAGATTAAGAACATTTAATTTTTCGAATTTTCTAGCAACCGTGCGGTGAAGAAATATAACAGTCCTAACGTGTTATTTAAAAATGAAGTTATTTGACGCTATATGTCGCTTGATTTTTAACGCCACAAAGAATAGAACATAACACCTTATAAGAGAATGAAGAAATTTTATAAATGTGAAAAAATCGTTAACATCTGTTCAAGATGTTATAGCAATTTATAATTATCCACGCCTATTGAGAAAAACCGATCAGTTTCAAGCGTTGCTAAAGTGACGTTGTTATAGCAGGTGATCATTAATCGAAAGTATCTTCATAGGTAAGGCAATACTTTTTAAATCACGAAACCTTTGAAAAACATTTTTTCAAGCCTGTTCTACCCTTTGACAAATATTAATTATTCAAACTCGTTCGGTTCATTGCAATGAAAATAATTCCAAAATATTCCATTCCAAAAGAAACTTTCATTACAAAAATATTTATCAAATCCAATTTGATTCCAAAATGAATCAAATTTTAGTGATTTTTGTCAATCGCCTAAAACGAGTTTTTTTTAGTCAAAGTTAATTTTTGATAGCTACTTTTCCAAAATTAATTATCTAGTGCGAAGTCTGTTTTTATAAAAAAAAGAATTGTTTAATGAAACACGGAAAAATTAAATTAAAGATGCGGAAAAGTGAACAATAGGAGAGTAAAAATACTCATGTAAACAAAGTATCACATATTTCAATTTACATACGTTTAAGTTTGAAGAATAAAAAAAATTAAGAACAATGAGAATTAAACGTTTTTTAACTGTACTTAATAATAACAAGAAGAAAACATAAAACAAAATGACGGCGTAGTCGGTAGAAAATTGTCCAACCTCCTACGGAATATCCTTGATATTCCTCAAGACGATGATGAAAAGAGCCTCATCTCTCGTGATAAATAAAAGTGTCCTTCCAAATATAAATGAAAAAAAATATAATTTTCCTCAATTTCATTTATATAAGTACGCGATTAACATGTCACAAATATATCCATCACTACGTAATGTCAAGATCAATTTACATTTTTACCCCCCAATGACTAATTTTTAATTCAAATTTCAGTGAATTATGATACAAATAACCTTGAGCATTATATGTCCAGGAAATTATTGCAGAAAATGAAAAAAGATTCTGAAGGATCAAAAATTACATTCTTCTTTTGCTACTGCAACACTACTTTGAAGGGTTAATTGTACAGAAAAGATGTATAATTAAACTGTATACATTTATGCAATGCCAATAATGAACAGCGGCGTTACAATATGAAATTATACGTTTTTAATATTAAAATACTCGACACCTCTTCCTTGCATTTTTTTTGCAGGAATATAACAGTTTATAGGGAGAGAAGATGTAAAGGGAATATTAATGTTTAAAATATGTTTACTAACTTTTTTTAATGTTTCTTAATTATTTTTGTAAAATCGATTAATTGATAATTCATGTATAAAGAAAAATTGAGGGCAGTTCAATTAAATTGATTTACTTGTTGCAATGATGCGGCCTATTTTTAAATGCCAAAGACATTTGGAATTGTTTTAAAATATTGGGTTCGATTTAGAGCTGTGACAAATAATTCGAACCGAACTGTTCGAATTTTTTCGCCTAGTTCGGATGTCGGATATTCGACATTCCACATGTCGACGCCCCAAAAACGAACAAAAACTCGGTTCGGTTCGAATTTTGCACAGCTCTAGTTCGATTCTATCATACTTTTTTGGAAAATGTCGATAACTTTTTTGAATTTTGTGTTACAGAACAGAGTCTAAAGGAAAAGTTGTTTGTTTTTGTACTAAATTTAAGGAAAAAAGCTGAAAAAAATATTTTATTAAAAACTAACAAAAATACCAAAGTCTGAGATCTCAAACTTTGCCAAATCTCAACTTTTAGGAAAATGTCGATAACTTTTTTGAATTTTGTGCTACAGAAAAGTGTCTAAAGGAAAAGTTGTTTGTTTTTGAACTAAATTTAAGGAAAAAAGCAGAAAAAAATATTTTATTGAAAACTAAGAAAAATACCAAAGTCTGAGCTTTCAAACTTTGACAAATCTCAACTTTTTGGAAAAATGTCGATAACTTTTTTGAATTTCGTGCTACAGAAAACTGTCTGAAGGAAAAGTTGTTTGTTTTTGTACTAAATTTAAGGAAAAAAGCTAAAAAAAATATTTTATTGAAAAATAAGAAAAATACTAAAGTCTGAGCTTTCAAACTTTGACAAATCTCAACTTTTTGTACTTTTTTAAAAAAATGTCGATAACTTTTTTGAATTTTGTGTTACAGAACAGTGTCTAAAGGAAAAGTTGTTTGTTTTTTGTACTAAATTTGAGGAAAAAAGCAGAAAAAAATATTTTATTGAAAACTAAGAAAAATACCAAAGTCTGAGCTTTCAAACTTTGACAAATCTCAACTTTTAGGAAAATGTCGATAACTTTTTTGAATTTTGTGCTACAGAAAAGTGTCTAAAGGAAAAGTTGTTTGTTTTTGAACTAAATTTAAGGAAAAAAGCAGAAAAAAATATTTTATTGAAAACTAAGAAAAATACCAAAGTCTGAGCTTTCAAACTTTGACAAATCTCAACTTTTTGGAAAAATGTCGATAACTTTTTTGAATTTCGTGCTACAGAAAACTGTCTGAAGGAAAAGTTGTTTGTTTTTGTACTAAATTTAAGGAAAAAAGCAAAAAAAAATATTTTATTAAAAACTAAGAAAAATACCAAAGTCTGAGCTTTCAAACTTTGACAAATCTCAACTTTTTGGAAAAATGTCGATAACTTTTTTGAATTTTGTGCTACAGAAAAGTGTCTAAAGGAAAAGTTGTTTGTTTTTGTACTAAATTTAAGGAAAAAAGCAGAAAAAAATATTTTATTGAAAACTAAGAAAAATACCAATGTCTGAGCTTTCAAACTTTGACAAATCTCAACTTTTAGGAAAATGTCGATAACTTTTTTGAATTTTGTGCTACAGAAAAGTGTCTAAAGGAAAAGTTGTTTGTTTTTGTACTAAATTTAAGGAAAAAAGCAGAAAAAAATATTTTATTGAAAACTAAGAAAAATACCAAAGTCTGAGCTTTCAAACTTTGACAAATCTCAACTTTTAGGAAAATGTCGATAACTTTTTTGAATTTTGTGCTACAGAAAAGTGTCTAAAGGAAAAGTTGTTTGTTTTTGTACTAAATTTAAGGAAAAAAGCAGAAAAAAATATTTTATTGAAAACTAAGAAAAATACCAAAGTCTGAGCTTTCAAACTTTGACAAATCTCAACTTTTTGGAAAAATGTCGATAACTTTTTTGAATTTTGTGCTACAGAAAAGTGTCTAAAGGAAAAGTTGTTTGTTTTTGTACTAAATTTAAGGAAAAAAGCAGAAAAAAATATTTTTTTGAAAACTAAGAAAAATACCAAAGTCTGAGCTTTCAAACTTTGACAAATCTCAACTTTTCGGAAAAATGTCGATAACTTTTTTGAATTTTGTGCTACAGAAAAGTGTCTAAAGGAAAAGTTGTTTGTTTTTGTACTAAATTTAAGGAAAAAAAGCAGAAAAAAATATTTTATTGAAAACTAAGAAAAATACCAAAGTCTGAGCTTTCAAACTTTGACAAATCTCAACTTTTAGGAAAATGTCGATAACTTTTTTGAATTTTGTGCTACAGAAAAGTGTCTAAAGAAAATGTTGATTGTTTTTGTACTAAATTTAAGGAAAAAAGCAGAAAAAAATATTTTATTGAAAACTAAGAAAAATACCAAAGTCTGAGCTTTCAAACTTTGACAAATCTCAACTTTTAGGAAAATGTCCGATAACTTTTTTGAATTTTGTGCTACAGAAAATTGTCTAAAGGAAAAGTTGTTTGTTTTTGTACTAAATTTAAGGAAAAAAGCAGAAAAAAATATTTTATTTAAAACTAAGAAAAATACCAAAGTCTGAGCTTTCAAACTTTGACAAATCTCAACTTTTAGGAAAATGTCGATAACTTTTTTGAATTTTGTGCTACAGAAAAGTGTCTAAAGGAAAAGTTGTTTGTTTTTGTACTAAATTTAAGGAAAAAAGCAGAAAAAAATATTTTATTGAAAAGTAAGAAAAATACCAAAGTCTGAGCTTTCAAACTTTGACAAATCTCAACTTTTAGGAAAATGTCGATAACTTCTTTAACTTTTGTGCTAAAGAAAAGTGTCTAAAGGAAAAGTTGTTTGTTTTTGTACTAAATTTAAGGAAAAAAGCTGAAAAAAATATTTTATTGAAAACTAAGAAAAATACCAAAGTCTGAGCTTTCAAACTTTGCCA
This sequence comes from Leptopilina syphax, assembly GCA_032872505.1. NCBI lineage: Eukaryota > Metazoa > Arthropoda > Insecta > Hymenoptera > Figitidae > Leptopilina > Leptopilina syphax. The sequence goes on from CM065470.1 coordinate 32,328,149, forward strand.
AATCTCAACTTTTAGGAAAATGTCGATAACTTTTTTGAATTTTGTGCTACAGAAAAGTGTCTAAAGGAAAAGTTGTTTGTTTTTGAACTAAATTTAAGGAAAAAAGCAGAAAAAAATATTTTATTGAAAACTAAGAAAAATACCAAAGTCTGAGCTTTCAAACTTTGACAAATCTCAACTTTTTGGAAAAATGTCGATAACTTTTTTGAATTTCGTGCTACAGAAAACTGTCTGAAGGAAAAGTTGTTTGTTTTTGTACTAAATTTAAGGAAAAAAGCTAAAAAAAATATTTTATTGAAAAATAAGAAAAATACTAAAGTCTGAGCTTTCAAACTTTGACAAATCTCAACTTTTTGTACTTTTTTAAAAAAATGTCGATAACTTTTTTGAATTTTGTGTTACAGAACAGTGTCTAAAGGAAAAGTTGTTTGTTTTTGTACTAAATTTGAGGAAAAAAGCAGAAAAAAATATTTTATTGAAAACTAAGAAAAATACCAAAGTCTGAGCTTTCAAACTTTGACAAATCTCAACTTTTAGGAAAAATGTCGATAACTTTTTTGAATTTTGTGCTACAGAAAAGTGTCTAAAGGAAAAGTTGTTTGTTTTTGAACTAAATTTAAGGAAAAAAGCAGAAAAAAATATTTTATTGAAAACTAAGAAAAATACCAAAGTCTGAGCTTTCAAACTTTGACAAATCTCAACTTTTTGGAAAAATGTCGATAACTTTTTTGAATTTCGTGCTACAGAAAACTGTCTGAAGGAAAAGTTGTTTGTTTTTGTACTAAATTTAAGGAAAAAAGCAAAAAAAAATATTTTATTGAAAACTAAGAAAAATACCAAAGTCTGAGCTTTCAAACTTTGACAAATCTCAACTTTTTGGAAAAATGTCGATAACTTTTTTGAATTTTGTGCTACAGAAAAGTGTCTAAAGGAAAAGTTGTTTGTTTTTGTACTAAATTTAAGGAAAAAAGCAGAAAAAAATATTTTATTGAAAACTAAGAAAAATACCAATGTCTGAGCTTTCAAACTTTGACAAATCTCAACTTTTAGGAAAATGTCGATAACTTTTTTGAATTTTGTGCTACAGAAAAGTGTCTAAAGGAAAAGTTGTTTGTTTTTGTACTAAATTTAAGGAAAAAAGCAGAAAAAAATATTTTATTGAAAACTAAGAAAAATACCAAAGTCTGAGCTTTCAAACTTTGACAAATCTCAACTTTTAGGAAAATGTCGATAACTTTTTTGAATTTTGTGCTACAGAAAAGTGTCTAAAGGAAAAGTTGTTCGTTTTTGTACTAAATTTAAGGAAAAAAGCAGAAAAAAATATTTTATTGAAAACTAAGAAAAATACCAAAGTCTGAGCTTTCAAACTTTGACAAATCTCAACTTTTTGGAAAAATGTCGATAACTTTTTTGAATTTTGTGCTACAGAAAAGTGTCTAAAGGAAAAGTTGTTTGTTTTTGTACTAAATTTAAGGAAAAAAGCAGAAAAAAATATTTTATTGAAAACTAAGAAAAATACCAAAGTCTGAGCTTTCAAACTTTGACAAATCTCAACTTTTTGGAAAAATGTCGATAACTTTTTTGAATTTTGTGCTACAGAAAAGTGTCTAAAGGAAAAGTTGTTTGTTTTTGTACTAAATTTAAGGAAAAAAGCAGAAAAAAATATTTTTTTGAAAACTAAGAAAAATACCAAAGTCTGAGCTTTCAAACTTTGACAAATCTCAACTTTTCGGAAAAATGTCGATAACTTTTTTGAATTTTGTGCTACAGAAAAGTGTCTAAAGGAAAAGTTGTTTGTTTTTGTACTAAATTTAAGGAAAAAAGCAGAAAAAAATATTTTATTGAAAACTAAGAAAAATACCAAAGTCTGAGCTTTCAAACTTTGACAAATCTCAACTTTTAGGAAAATGTCGATAACTTTTTTGAATTTTGTGCTACAGAAAAGTGTCTAAAGAAAATGTTGATTGTTTTTGTACTAAATTTAAGGAAAAAAGCAGAAAAAAATATTTTATTGAAAACTAAGAAAAATACCAAAGTCTGAGCTTTCAAACTTTGACAAATCTCAACTTTTAGGAAAATGTCGATAACTTTTTTGAATTTTGTGCTACAGAAAATTGTCTAAAGGAAAAGTTGTTTGTTTTTGTACTAAATTTAAGGAAAAAAGCAGAAAAAAATATTTTATTTAAAACTAAGAAAAATACCAAAGTCTGAGCTTTCAAACTTTGACAAATCTCAACTTTTAGGAAAATGTCGATAACTTTTTTGAATTTTGTGCTACAGAAAAGTGTCTAAAGGAAAAGTTGTTTGTTTTTGTACTAAATTTAAGGAAAAAAGCAGAAAAAAATATTTTATTGAAAAGTAAGAAAAATACCAAAGTCTGAGCTTTCAAACTTTGACAAATCTCAACTTTTAGGAAAATGTCGATAACTTCTTTAACTTTTGTGCTAAAGAAAAGTGTCTAAAGGAAAAGTTGTTTGTTTTTGTACTAAATTTAAGGAAAAAAGCTGAAAAAAATATTTTATTGAAAACTAAGAAAAATACCAAAGTCTGAGCTTTCAAACTTTGCCAAATCTCAACTTTTAGGAAAATGTCGATAACTTTTTTGAATTTTGTGCTACAGAAAAGTGTCTAAAGGAAAAGTTGTTTGTTTTTGAACTAAATTTAAGGAAAAAAGCAGAAAAAAATATTTTATTGAAAACTAAGAAAAATACCAAAGTCTGAGCTTTCAAACTTTGACAAATCTCAACTTTTTGGAAAAATGTCGATAACTTTTTTGAATTTCGTGCTACAGAAAACTGTCTGAAGGAAAAGTTGTTTGTTTTTGTACTAAATTTAAGGAAAAAAGCTAAAAAAATATTTTATTGAAAAATAAGAAAAATACTAAAGTCTGAGCTTTCAAACTTTGACAAATCTCAACTTTTTGTACTTTTTAAAAAAATGTCGATAACTTTTTTGAATTTTGTGTTACAGAACAGTGTCTTAAGGAAAAGTTGTTTGTTTTTGTACTAAATTTGAGGAAAAAAGCAGAAAAAAATATTTTATTGAAAACTAAGAAAAATACCAAAGTCTGAGCTTTCAAACTGTGACAAATCTCAACTTTTAGGAAAATGTCGATAACTTTTTTGAATTTTGTGCTACAGAAAAGTGTCTAAAGGAAAAGTTGTTTGTTTTTGAACTAAATTTAAGGAAAAAAGCAGAAAAAAATATTTTATTGAAAACTAAGAAAAATACCAAAGTCTGAGCTTTCAAACTTTGACAAATCTCAACTTTTTGGAAAAATGTCGATAACTTTTTTGAATTTCGTGCTACAGAAAACTGTCTGAAGGAAAAGTTGTTTGTTTTTGTACTAAATTTAAGGAAAAAAGCAAAAAAAAAATATTTTATTGAAAACTAAGAAAAATACCAAAGTCTGAGCTTTCAAACTTTGACAAATCTCAACTTTTTGGAAAAATGTCGATAACTTTTTTGAATTTTGTGCTACAGAAAAGTGTCTAAAGGAAAAGTTGTTTGTTTTTGTACTAAATTTAAGGAAAAAAGCAGAAAAAAATATTTTATTGAAAACTAAGAAAAATACCAATGTCTGAGCTTTCAAACTTTGACAAATCTCAACTTTTAGGAAAATGTCGATAACTTTTTTGAATTTTGTGCTACAGAAAAGTGTCTAAAGGAAAAGTTGTTTGTTTTTGTACTAAATTTAAGGAAAAAAGCAGAAAAAAATATTTTATTGAAAACTAAGAAAAATACCAAAGTCTGAGCTTTCAAACTTTGACAAATCTCAACTTTTAGGAAAATGTCGATAACTTTTTTGAATTTTGTGCTACAGAAAAGTGTCTAAAGGAAAAGTTGTTCGTTTTTGTACTAAATTTAAGGAAAAAAGCAGAAAAAAATATTTTATTGAAAACTAAGAAAAATACCAAAGTCTGAGCTTTCAAACTTTGACAAATCTCAACTTTTTGGAAAAATGTCGATAACTTTTTTGAATTTTGTGCTACAGAAAAGTGTCTAAAGGAAAAGTTGTTTGTTTTTGTACTAAATTTAAGGAAAAAAGCAGAAAAAAATATTTTTTTGAAAACTAAGAAAAATACCAAAGTCTGAGCTTTCAAACTTTGACAAATCTCAACTTTTCGGAAAAATGTCGATAACTTTTTTGAATTTTGTGCTACAGAAAAGTGTCTAAAGGAAAAGTTGTTTGTTTTTGTACTAAATTTAAGGAAAAAAGCAGAAAAAAATATTTTATTGAAAACTAAGAAAAATACCAAAGTCTGAGCTTTCAAACTTTGACAAATCTCAACTTTTAGGAAAATGTCGATAACTTTTTTGAATTTTGTGCTACAGAAAAGTGTCTAAAGAAAATGTTGATTGTTTTTGTACTAAATTTAAGGAAAAAAGCAGAAAAAAATATTTTATTGAAAACTAAGAAAAATACCAAAGTCTGAGCTTTCAAACTTTGACAAATCTCAACTTTTAGGAAAATGTCGATAACTTTTTTGAATTTTGTGCTACAGAAAATTGTCTAAAGGAAAAGTTGTTTGTTTTTGTACTAAATTTAAGGAAAAAAGCAGAAAAAAATATTTTATTTAAAACTAAGAAAAATACCAAAGTCTGAGCTTTCAAACTTTGACAAATCTCAACTTTTAGGAAAATGTCGATAACTTTTTTGAATTTTGTGCTACAGAAAAGTGTCTAAAGGAAAAGTTGTTTGTTTTTGTACTAAATTTAAGGAAAAAAGCAGAAAAAAATATTTTATTGAAAAGTAAGAAAAATACCAAAGTCTGAGCTTTCAAACTTTGACAAATCTCAACTTTTAGGAAAATGTCGATAACTTTTTTGAATTTTGTGCTACAGAAAATTGTCTAAAGGAAAAGTTGTTTGTTTTTGTACTAAATTTAAGGAAAAAAGCAGAAAAAAATATTTTATTTAAAACTAAGAAAAATACCAAAGTCTGAGCTTTCAAACTTTGACAAATCTCAACTTTTAGGAAAATGTCGATAACTTTTTTGAATTTTGTGCTACAGAAAAGTGTCTAAAGGAAAAGTTGTTTGTTTTTGTACTAAAATTTAAGGAAAAAAGCAGAAAAAAATATTTTATTGAAAACTAAGAAAAATACCAAAGTCTGAGCTTTCAAACTTTGACAAATCTCAACTTTTCGGAAAAATGTCGATAACTTTTTTGAATTTTGTGCTACAGAAAAGTGTCTAAAGGAAAAGTTGTTTGTTTTTTGTACTAAATTTAAGGAAAAAAGCAGAAAAAAATATTTTATTGAAAACTAAGAAAAATACCAAAGTCTGAGCTTTCAAACTTTGACAAATCTCAACTTTTTGGAAAAATGTCGATAACTTTTTTGAATTTTGTGCTACAGAAAACTGTCTGAAGGAAAAGTTGTTTGTTTTTGTACTAAATTTAAGGAAAAAAGCAAAAAAAATATTTTTATTGAAAACTAAGAAAAATACCAAAGTCTGAGCTTTCAAACTTTGACAAATCTCAACTTTTTGGAAAAATGTCGATAACTTTTTTGAATTTTGTGCTACAGAAAAGTGTCTAAAGGAAAAGTTGTTTGTTTTTGTACTAAATTTAAGGAAAAAAGCAGAAAAAAATATTTTATTGAAAACTAAGAAAAATACCAATGTCTGAGCTTTCAAACTTTGACAAATCTCAACTTTTAGGAAAATGTCGATAACTTTTTTGAATTTTGTGCTACAGAAAAAGTGTCTAAAGGAAAAGTTGTTTGTTTTTGTACTAAATTTAAGGAAAAAAGCAGAAAAAAATATTTTATTGAAAACTAAGAAAAATACCAAAGTCTGAGCTTTCAAACTTTGACAAATCTCAACTTTTAGGAAAAATGTCGATAACTTTTTTGAATTTTGTGCTACAGAAAAGTGTCTAAAGGAAAAGTTGTTTGTTTTTGTACTAAATTTAAGGAAAAAAGCAGAAAAAAATATTTTATTGAAAACTAAGAAAAATACCAAAGTCTGAGCTTTCAAACTTTGACAAATCTCAACTTTTTGGAAAAATGTCGATAACTTTTTTGAATTTTGTGCTACAGAAAAGTGTCTAAAGGAAAAGTTGTTTGTTTTTGTACTAAATTTAAGGAAAAAAGCAGAAAAAAATATTTTTTTGAAAACTAAGAAAAATACCAAAGTCTGAGCTTTCAAACTTTGACAAATCTCAACTTTTCGGAAAAATGTCGATAACTTTTTTGAATTTTGTGCTACAGAAAAGTGTCTAAAGGAAAAGTTGTTTGTTTTTGTACTAAATTTAAGGAAAAAAGCAGAAAAAAATATTTTATTGAAAACTAAGAAAAATACCAAAGTCTGAGCTTTCAAACTTTGACAAATCTCAACTTTTAGGAAAATGTCGATAACTTTTTTGAATTTTGTGCTACAGAAAAGTGTCTAAAGAAAATGTTGATTGTTTTTGTACTAAATTTAAGGAAAAAAGCAGAAAAAAATATTTTATTGAAAACTAAGAAAAATACCAAAGTCTGAGCTTTCAAACTTTGACAAATCTCAACTTTTAGGAAAATGTCGATAACTTTTTTGAATTTTGTGCTACAGAAAAGTGTCTAAAGGAAAAGTTGTTTGTTTTTGTACTAAATTTAAGGAAAAAAGCAGAAAAAAATATTTTATTTAAAACTAAGAAAAAATACCAAAGTCTGAGCTTTCAAACTTTGACAAATCTCAACTTTTAGGAAAATGTCGATAACTTTTTTGAATTTTGTGCTACAGAAAAGTGTCTAAAGGAAAAGTTGTTTGTTTTTGTACTAAATTTAAGGAAAAAAGCAGAAAAAAATATTTTATTGAAAACTAAGAAAAATACCAAAGTCTGAGCTTTCAAACTTTGACAAATCTCAACTTTTAGGAAAATGTCGATAACTTTTTTGAATTTTGTGCTACAGAAAAGTGTCTAAAGGAAAAGTTGTTTGTTTTTGTACTAAATTTAAGGAAAAAAGCAGAAAAAAATATTTTATTGAAAACTAAGAAAAATACCAAAGTCTGAGCTTTCAAACTTTGACAAATCTCAACTTTTAGGAAAATGTCGATAACTTTTTTGAATTTTGTGCTACAGAAAAGTGTCTAAAGGAAAAGTTGTTTGTTTTTGTACTAAATTTAAGGAAAAAAGCAGAAAAAAATATTTTATTGAAAACTAAGAAAAATACCAAAGTCTGAGCTTTCAAACTTTGACAAATCTCAACTTTTAGGAAAATGTCGATAACTTTTTTGAATTTTGTGCTACAGAAAAGTGTCTAAAGGAAAAGTTGTTTGTTTTTGTACTAAATTTAAGGAAAAAAGCAGAAAAAAATATTTTATTAAAAACTAAGAAAAATACCAAAGTCTGAGCTTTCAAACTTTGACAAATCTCAACTTTTCGGAAAAATGTCGATAACTTTTTTGAATTTTGTGCTACAGAAAAGTGTCTAAAGGAAAAGTTGTTTGTTTTTGTACTAAATTTAAGGAAAAAAGCAAAAAAAAATATTTTATTGAAAACTAAGAAAAATACCAAAGTCTGAGCTTTCAAAACTTTGACAAATCTCAACTTTTTGGAAAAATGTCGATAACTTTTTTGAATTTTGTGCTACAGAAAACTGTCTAAAGGAAAAGTTGTTTGTTTTTGTACTAAATTTAAGGAAAAAAGCTAAAAAAAATTTTTTATTGAAAACTAAAAAAAATACTAAAGTCTGAGCTTTCAAACTTTGACAAATCTCAACTTTTTGTACTTTTTTATAAAAATGTCGATAACTTTTTTGAATTTTGTGTTACAGAACAGTGTCTAAAGGAAAAGTTGTTTGTTTTTGTACTAAATTTAAGGAAAAAAGCAGAAAAAAATATTTTATTGAAAACTAAGAAAAATACCAAAGTCTGAGCTTTCAAACTTTGACAAATCTCAACTTTTCGGAAAAATGTCGATAACTTTTTTGAATTTTGTGCTACAGAAAAGTGTCTAAAGGAAAAGTTGTTTGTTTTTGTACTAAATTTAAGGAAAAAAGCAGAAAAAAATATTTTATTGAAAACTAAGAAAAATACCAAAGTCTGAGCTTTCAAACTTTGACAAATCTCAACTTTTCGGAAAAATGTCGATAACTTTTTTGAATTTTGTGCTACAGAAAAGTGTCTAAAGGAAAAGTTGTTTGTTTTTGTACTAAATTTAAGAAAAAAAGCAGAAAAAAATATTTTATTGAAAACTAAGAAAAATACCAAAGTCTGAGCTTTCAAACTTTGACAAATCTCAACTTTTCGGAAAAATGTCGATAACTTTTTTGAATTTTGTGCTACAGAAAAGTGTCTAAAGGAAAAGTTGTTTGTTTTTGTACTTAATTTAAGAAAAAAAGCAGAAAAAAAATATTTTATTGAAAACTAAGAAAAATACCAAAGTCTGAGGTTTCAAACTTTGACAAATCTCAACTTTTAGGAAAATGTCGATAACTTTTTTGAATTTTGTGCTACAGAAAAGTGTCTAAAGGAAAAGTTGTTTGTTTTTGTACTAAATTTAAGGAAAAAAGCAGAAAAAAATATTTTATTGAAAACTAAGAAAAATACCAAAGTCTGAGCTTCAAACTTTGACAAATCTCAACTTTTAGGAAAATGTCGATAACTTTTTTGAATTTTGTGCTACAGAAAAGTGTCTAAAGGAAAAGTTGTTTGTTTTTGTACTAAATTTAAGGAAAAAAGCAGAAAAAAATATTTTATTGAAAACTAAGAAAAATACCAAAGTCTGAGCTTTCAAACTTTGACAAATCTCAACTTTTAGGAAAATGTCGATAACTTTTTTGAATTTTGTGCTACAGAAAAGTGTCTAAAGGAAAAGTTGTTTGTTTTTTGTACTAAATTTAAGGAAAAAAGCAGAAAAAAATATTTTATTGAAAACTAAGAAAAATACCAAAGTCTGAGCTTTCAAACTTTGACAAATCTCAACTTTTTGGAAAAATGTCGATAACTTTTTTGAATTTTGTGCTACAGAAAAGTGTCTAAAGGAAAAGTTGTTTGTTTTTGTACTAAATTTAAGGAAAAAAGCAGAAAAAAATATTTTTTTGAAAACTAAGAAAAATACCAAAGTCTGAGCTTTCAAACTTTGACAAATCTCAACTTTTCGGAAAAATGTCGATAACTTTTTTGAATTTTGTGCTACAGAAAAGTGTCTAAAGGAAAAGTTGTTTGTTTTTGTACTAAATTTAAGGAAAAAAGCAGAAAAAAATATTTTATTGAAAACTAAGAAAAATACCAAAGTCTGAGCTTTCAAACTTTGACAAATCTCAACTTTTAGGAAAATGTCGATAACTTTTTTGAATTTTGTGCTACAGAAAAGTGTCTAAAGGAAATGTTGATTGTTTTTGTACTAAATTTAAGGAAAAAAGCAGAAAAAAATATTTTATTGAAAACTAAGAAAAATACCAAAGTCTGAGCTTTCAAACTTTGACAAATCTCAACTTTTAGGAAAATGTCGATAACTTTTTTGAATTTTGTGCTACAGAAAATTGTCTAAAGGAAAAGTTGTTTGTTTTTGTACTAAATTTAAGGAAAAAAGCAGAAAAAAATATTTTATTTAAAACTAAGAAAAATACCAAAGTCTGAGCTTTCAAACTTTGACAAATCTCAACTTTTAGGAAAATGTCGATAACTTTTTTGAATTTTGTGCTACAGAAAAGTGTCTAAAGGAAAAGTTGTTTGTTTTTGTACTAAATTTAAGGAAAAAAGCAGAAAAAAATATTTTATTGAAAACTAAGAAAAATACCAAAGTCTGAGCTTTCAAACTTTGACAAATCTCAACTTTTAGGAAAATGTCGATAACTTTTTTGAATTTTGTGCTACAGAAAAGTGTCTAAAGGAAAAGTTGTTTGTTTTTGTACTAAATTTAAGGAAAAAAGCAGAAAAAAATATTTTATTGAAAACTAAGAAAAATACCAAAGTCTGAGCTTTCAAAACTTTGACAAATCTCAACTTTTAGGAAAATGTCGATAACTTTTTTGAATTTTGTGCTACAGAAAAGTGTCTAAAGGAAAAGTTGTTTGTTTTTGTACTAAATTTAAGGAAAAAAGCAGAAAAAAATATTTTATTGAAAACTAAGAAAAATACCAAAGTCTGAGCTTTCAAACTTTGACAAATCTCAACTTTTAGGAAAATGTCGATAACTTTTTTGAATTTTGTGCTACAGAAAAGTGTCTAAAGGAAAAGTTGTTTGTTTTTGTACTAAATTTAAGGAAAAAAGCAGAAAAAAATATTTTATTAAAAACTAAGAAAAATACCAAAGTCTGAGCTTTCAAACTTTGACAAATCTCAACTTTTCGGAAAAATGTCGATAACTTTTTTGAATTTTGTGCTACAGAAAAGTGTCTAAAGGAAAAGTTGTTTGTTTTTGTACTAAATTTAAGGAAAAAAGCAGAAAAAAAATATTTTATTGAAAACTAAGAAAAATACCAAAGTCTGAGCTTTCAAACTTTGACAAATCTCAACTTTTTGGAAAAATGTCGATAACTTTTTTGAATTTTGTGCTACAGAAAACTGTCTAAAGGAAAAGTTGTTTGTTTTTGTACTAAATTTAAGGAAAAAAGCAGAAAAAAATTTTTTATTGAAAAACTAAAAAAAATACCAAAGTCTGAGCTTTCAAACTTTGACAAATCTCAACTTTTTGGAAAAATGTCGATAACTTTTTTGAATTTTGTGTTACAGAAAAGTGTCTAAAGGAAAAGTTGTTTGTTTTTGTACTAAATTTAAGGAAAAAAGCAGAAAAAAATATTTTATTGAAGACTAAGAAAAATACCAAAGTCTGAGCTTTCAAACTTTGACAAATCTCAACTTTTCGGAAAAATGTCGATAACTTTTTTGAATTTTGTGCTACAGAAAAGTGTCTAAAGGAAAAGTTGTTTGTTTTTGTACTAAATTTAAGGAAAAAAGCAGAAAAAAATATTTTATTGAAAACTAAGAAAAATACCAAAGTCTGAGCTTTCAAACTTTGACAAATCTCAACTTTTCGGAAAAATGTCGATAACTTTTTTGAATTTTGTGCTACAGAAAAGTGTCTAAAGGAAAAGTTGTTTGTTTTTGTACTAAATTTAAGAAAAAAAGCAGAAAAAAATATTTTATTGAAAACTAAGAAAAATACCAAAGTCTGAGCTTTCAAACTTTGACAAATCTCAACTTTTCGGAAAAATGTCGATAAACTTTTTTGAATTTTGTGCTACAGAAAAGTGTCTAAAGGAAAAGTTGTTTGTTTTTGTACTAAATTTAAGAAAAAAAGCAGAAAAAAATATTTTATTGAAAACTAAGAAAAATACCAAAGTCTGAGCTTTCAAACTTTGACAAATCTCAACTTTTAGGAAAATGTCGATAACTTTTTTGAATTTTGTGCTACAGAAAAGTGTCTAAAGGAAAAGTTGTTTGTTTTTGTACTAAATTTAAGGAAAAAAGCAGAAAAAAATATTTTATTGAAAACTAAGAAAAATACCAAAGTCTGAGCTTTCAAACTTTGACAAATCTCAACTTTTAGGAAAATGTCGATAACTTTTTTGAATTTTGTGCTACAGAAAAGTGTCTAAAGGAAAAGTTGTTTGTTTTTGTACTAAATTTAAGGAAAAAAGCAGAAAAAAATATTTTATTGAAAACTGAGAAAAATACCAAAGTCTGAGCTTTCAAACTTTGACAAATCTCAACTTTTTGGAAAAATGTCGATAACTTTTTGAATTTTGTGCTACAGAAAAGTGTCTAAAGGAAAAGTTGTTTGTTTTTGTACTAAATTTAAGGAAAAAAGCAGAAAAAAATATTTTATTGAAAACTAAGAAAAATACCAAAGTCTGAGCTTTCAAACTTTGACAAATCTCAACTTTTCGGAAAAATGTCGATAACTTTTTTGAATTTTGTGCTACAGAAAAGTGTCTAAAGGAAAAGTTGTTTGTTTTTGTACTAAATTTAAGGAAAAAAGCAGAAAAAAATATTTTATTGAAAACTAAGAAAAATACCAAAGTCTGAGCTTTCAAACTTTGACAAATCTCAACTTTTAGGAAAAATGTCGATAACTTTTTTGAATTTTGTGCTACAGAAAAGTGTCTAAAGGAAAAGTTGTTTGTTTTTGTACTAAATTTAAGGAAAAAAGCAGAAAAAAATATTTTATTGAAAACTAAGAAAAATACCAAAGTCTGAGCTTTCAAACTTTGACAAATCTCAACTTTTAGGAAAATGTCGATAACTTTTTTGAATTTTGTGCTACAGAAAAGTGTCTAAAGGAAAAGTTGTTTGTTTTTGTACTAAATTTAAGGAAAAAAGCAGAAAAAAATATTTTATTGAAAACTAAGAAAAATACCAAAGTCTGAGCTTTCAAACTTTGACAAATCTCAACTTTTCGGAAAAATGTCGATAACTTTTTTGAATTTTGTGCTACAGAAAAGTGTCTAAAGGAAAAGTTGTTTGTTTTTGTACTAAATTTAAGGAAAAAAGCAGAAAAAAATATTTTATTGAAAACTAAGAAAAATACCAAAGTCTGAGCTTTCAAACTTTGACAAATCTCAACTTTTAGGAAAAATGTCGATAACTTTTTTGAATTTTGTGCTACAGAAAAGTGTCTAAAGGAAAAGTTGTTTGTTTTTGTACCAAATTTAAGGAAAAAAGCAGAAAAAAATATTTTTTTGAAAACTAAGAAAAATACCAAAGTCTGAGCTTTCAAACTTTGACAAATCTCAACTTTTCGGAAAAATGTCGATAACTTTTTTGAATTTTGTGCTACAGAAAAGTGTCTAAAGGAAAAGTTGTTTGTTTTTGTACTAAATTTAAGGAAAAAAGCAGAAAAAAATATTTTATTGAAAACTAAGAAAAATACCAAAGTCTGAGCTTTCAAACTTTGACAAATCTCAACTTTTAGGAAAATGTCGATAACTTTTTTGAATTTTGTGCTACAGAAAAGTGTCTAAAGGAAAGTTGTTTGTTTTTGTACTAAATTTAAGGAAAAAAGCAGAAAAAAATATTTTATTGAAAACTAAGAAAAATACCAAAGTCTGAGCTTTCAAACTTTGACAAATCTCAACTTTTAGGAAAAATGTCGATAACTTTTTTGAATTTTGTGCTACAGAAAATTGTCTAAAGGAAAAGTTGTTTGTTTTTGTACTAAATTTAAGGAAAAAAGCAGAAAAAAATATTTTATTGAAAACTAAGAAAAATACCAAAGTCTGAGCTTTCAAACTTTGACAAATCTCAACTTTTCGGAAAAATGTCGATAACTTTTTTGAATTTTGTGCTACAGAAAAGTGTCTAAAGGAAAAGTTGTTTGTTTTTGTACTAAATTTAAGGAAAAAAGCAGAAAAAAATATTTTATTGAAAACTAAGAAAAATACCAAAGTCTGAGCTTTCAAACTTTGACAAATCTCAACTTTTAGGAAAATGTCGATAACTTTTTTGAATTTTGTGCTACAGAAAAGTGTCTAAAGGAAAAGTTGTTTGTTTTTGTACTAAATTTAAGGAAAAAAGCAGAAAAAAATATTTTATTGAAAACTAAGAAAAATACCAAAGTCTGAGCTTTCAAACTTTGACAAATCTCAACTTTTAGGAAAAATGTCGATAACTTTTTTGAATTTTGTGCTACAGAAAAGTGTCTAAAGGAAAAGTTGTTTGTTTTTGTACTAAATTTAAGGAAAAAAGCAGAAAAAAATATTTTATTGAAAACTAAGAAAAATACCAAAGTCTGAGCTTTCAAACTTTGACAAATCTCAACTTTTAGGAAAATGTCGATAACTTTTTTGAATTTTGTGCTACAGAAAAGTGTCTAAAGGAAAAGTTGTTTGTTTTTTGTACTAAATTTAAGGAAAAAAGCAGAAAAAAATATTTTATTGAAAACTAAGAAAAATACCAAAGTCTGAGCTTTCAAACTTTGACAAATCTCAACTTTTCGGAAAAATGTCGATAACTTTTTTGAATTTTGTGCTACAGAAAAGTGTCTAAAGGAAAAGTTGTTTGTTTTTGTACTAAATTTAAGGAAAAAAGGAAAAAAAAATATTTTATTGAAAACTAAGAAAAATACCAAAGTCTGAGCTTTCAAACTTTGACAAATCTCAACTTTTTGGAAAAATGTCGATAACTTTTTTGAATTTTGTGCTACAGAAAAGTGTCTAAAGGAAAAGTTGTTTGTTTTTGTACTAAATTTAAGGAAAAAAAGCTGAAAAAAATTTTTTATTGAAAAATAAAAAAAATACCAAAGTCTGAGCTTTCAAACTTTGACAAATCTCAACTTTTAGGAAAAATGTCGATAACTTTTTTGAATTTTGTGCTACAGAAAAGTGTCTAAAGGAAAAGTTGTTTGTTTTTGTACTAAATTTAAGGAAAAAAGCAGAAAAAAATATTTTATTGAAAACTAAGAAAAATACCAAAGTCTGAGCTTTCAAACTTTGACAAATCTCAACTTTTCGGAAAATGTCGATAACTTTTTTGAATTTTGTGCTACAGAAAAGTGTCTAAAGGAAAAGTTGTTTGTTTTTTGTACTAAATTTAAGGAAAAAAAGCAGAAAAAAATATTTTATTGAAAACTAAGAAAAATACCAAAGTCTGAGCTTTCAAACTTTGACAAATCTCAACTTTTCGGAAAAATGTCGATAACTTTTTTGAATTTTGTGCTACAGAAAAGTGTCTAAAGGAAAAGTTGTTTGTTTTTGTACTAAATTTAAGGAAAAAAGCAGAAAAAAAATATTTTATTGAAAACTAAGAAAAATACCAAAGTCTGAGCTTTCAAACTTTGACAAATCTCAACTTTTCGGAAAAATGTCGATAACTTTTTTGAATTTTGTGCTACAGAAAAGTGTCTAAAGGAAAAGTTGTTTGTTTTTGTACTTAATTTAAGAAAAAAAGCAGAAAAAAATATTTTATTGAAAACTAAGAAAAATACCAAAGTCTGAGGTTTCAAACTTTGACAAATCTCAACTTTTAGGAAAATGTCGATAACTTTTTTGAATTTTGTGCTACAGAAAAGTGTCTAAAGGAAAAGTTGTTTGTTTTTGTACTAAATTTAAGGAAAAAAGCAGAAAAAAATATTTTATTGAAAACTAAGAAAAATACCAAAGTCTGAGCTTTCAAACTTTGACAAATCTCAACTTTTCGGAAAAATGTCGATAACTTTTTTGAATTTTGTGCTACAGAAAAATGTCTAAAGGAAAAGTTGTTTGTTTTTGTACTAAATTTAAGGAAAAAAGCAAAAAAAAATATTTTATTGAAAACTAAGAAAAATACCAAAGTCTGAGCTTTCAAACTTTGACAAATCTCAACTTTTTGGAAAAATGTCGATAACTTTTTTGAATTTTGTGCTACAGAAAACTGTCTAAAGGAAAAGTTGTTTGTTTTTGTACTAAATTTAAGGAAAAAAGCAGAAAAAAATATTTTATTGAAAACTAAGAAAAATACCAAAGTCTGAGCTTTCAAACTTTGACAAATCTCAACTTTTTGTACTTTTTTATAAAAATGTCGATAACTTTTTTGAATTTTGTGCTACAGAAAAGTGTCTAAAGGAAAAGTTGTTTGTTTTTGTACTAAATTTAAGGAAAAAAGCAGAAAAAAATATTTTATTGAAAACTAAGAAAAATACCAAAGTCTGAGCTTTCAAACTTTGACAAATCTCAACTTTTAGGAAAAATGTCGATAACTTTTTTGAATTTTGTGCTACAGAAAAGTGTCTAAAGGAAAAGTTTTTTGTTTTTGTACTAAATTTAAGGAAAAAAGCAGAAAAAAATATTTTATTGAAAACTAAGAAAAATACCAAAGTCTGAGCTTTCAAACTTTGACAAATCTCAACTTTTAGGAAAAATGTCGATAACTTTTTTGAATTTTGTGCTACAGAAAAGTGTCTAAAGGAAAAGTTGTTTGTTTTTGTACTAAATTTAAGGAAAAAAGCAGAAAAAAATATTTTATTGAAAACTAAGAAAAATACCAAAGTCTGAGCTTTCAAACTTTGACAAATCTCAACTTTTAGGAAAATGTCGATAACTTTTTTGAATTTTGTGCTACAGAAAAGTGTCTAAAGGAAAAGTTGTTTGTTTTTGTACTTAATTTAAGGAAAAAAGCAGAAAAAAATATTTTATTGAAAACTAAGAAAAATACCAAAGTCTGAGCTTTCAAACTTTGACAAATCTCAACTTTTCGGAAAAATGTCGATAACTTTTTTGAATTTTGTGCTACAGAAAAGTGTCTAAAGGAAAAGTTGTTTGTTTTTGTACTAAATTTAAGGAAAAAAGCAGAAAAAAATATTTTATTGAAAACTAAGAAAAATACCAAAGTCTGAGCTTTCAAACTTTGACAAATCTCAACTTTTAGGAAAATGTCGATAACTTTTTTGAATTTTGTGCTACAGAAAAGTGTCTAAAGGAAAAGTTGTTTGTTTTTGTACTAAATTTAAGGAAAAAAGCAGAAAAAAATATTTTATTGAAAACTAAGAAAAATACCAAAGTCTGAGCTTTCAAACTTTGACAAATCTCAACTTTTAGGAAAATGTCGATAACTTTTTTGAATTTTGTGCTACAGAAAAGTGTCTAAAGGAAAAGTTGTTTGTTTTTGTACTAAATTTAAGGAAAAAAGCAGAAAAAAATATTTTATTGAAAACTAAGAAAAATACCAAAGTCTGAGCTTTCAAACTTTGACAAATCTCAACTTTTAGGAAAATGTCGATAACTTTTTTGAATTTTGTGCTACAGAAAAGTGTCTAAAGGAAAAGTTGTTTGTTTTTGTACTAAATTTAAGGAAAAAAGCAGAAAAAAATATTTTATTGAAAACTAAGAAAAATACCAAAGTCTGAGCTTTCAAACTTTGACAAATCTCAACTTTTTAGGAAAATGTCGATAACTTTTTTGAATTTTGTGCTACAGAAAAGTGTCTAAAGGAAAAGTTGTTTGTTTTTGTACTAAATTTAAGGAAAAAAGCAGAAAAAAATATTTTATTGAAAACTAAGAAAAATACCAAAGTCTGAGCTTTCAAACTTTGACAAATCTCAACTTTTAGGAAAATGTCGATAACTTTTTTGAATTTTGTGCTACAGAAAAGTGTCTAAAGGAAAAGTTGTTTGTTTTTGTACTAAATTTAAGGAAAAAAGCAGAAAAAAATATTTTATTGAAAACTAAGAAAAATACCAAAGTCTGAGCTTTCAAACTTTGACAAATCTCAACTTTTCGGAAAAATGTCGATAACTTTTTTGAATTTTGTGCTACAGAAAAGTGTCTAAAGGAAAAGTTGTTTGTTTTTGTACTAAATTTAAGGAAAAAAGCAGAAAAAAATATTTTATTGAAAACTAAGAAAAATACCAAAGTCTGAGCTTTCAAACTTTGACAAATCTCAACTTTTTGGAAAAATGTCGATAACTTTTTTGAATTTTTGTGCTACAGAAAACTGTCTAAAGGAAAAGTTGTTTGTTTTTGTACTAAATTTAAGGAAAAAAGCTGAAAAAAATTTTTTATTGAAAAATAAGAAAAATACTAAAGTCTGAGCTTTCAAACTTTGACAAATCTCAACTTTTTGGAAAAATGTCGATAACTTTTTTGAATTTTGTGTTACAGAACAGTGTCTAAAGGAAAAGTTGTTTGTTTTTGTACTAAATTTAAGGAAAAAAGCAGAAAAAAATATTTTATTGAAAACTAAGAAAAATACCAAAGTCTGAGCTTTCAAACTTTGACAAATCTCAACTTTTCGGAAAAATGTCGATAACTTTTTTGAATTTTGTGCTACAGAAAAGTGTCTAAAGGAAAAGTTGTTTGTTTTTGTACTAAATTTAAGGAAAAAAGCAGAAAAAAATATTTTATTGAAAACTAAGAAAAATACCAAAGTCTGAGCTTTCAAACTTTGACAAATCTCAACTTTTCGGAAAATGTCGATAACTTTTTTGAATTTTGTGCTACAGAAAAGTGTCTAAAGGAAAAGTTGTTTGTTTTTGTACTAAATTTAAGAAAAAAAGCAGAAAAAAATATTTTATTGAAAACTAAGAAAAATACCAAAGTCTGAGCTTTCAAACTTTGACAAATCTCAACTTTTCGGAAAAATGTCGATAACTTTTTTGAATTTTGTGCTACAGAAAAGTGTCTAAAGGAAAAGTTGTTTGTTTTTGTACTAAATTTAAGGAAAAAAGCAGAAAAAAATATTTTATTGAAAACTAAGAAAAATACCAAAGTCTGAGGTTTCAAACTTTGACAAATCTCAACTTTTAGGAAAAATGTCGATAACTTTTTTGAATTTTGTGCTACAGAAAAGTGTCTAAAGGAAAAGTTGTTTGTTTTTGTACTAAATTTAAGGAAAAAAGCAGAAAAAAATATTTTATTGAAAACTAAGAAAAATACCAAAGTCTGAGCTTTCAAACTTTGACAAATCTCAACTTTTCGGAAAAATGTCGATAACTTTTTTGAATTTTGTGCTACAGAAAAGTGTCTAAAGGAAAAGTTGTTTGTTTTTGTACTAAATTTAAGGAAAAAAGCAGAAAAAATATTTTATTGAAAACTAAGAAAAATACCAAAGTCTGAGCTTTCAAACTTTGACAAATCTCAACTTTTCGGAAAAATGTCGATAACTTTTTTGAATTTTGTGCTACAGAAAAGTGTCTAAAGGAAAAGTTGTTTGTTTTTGTACTAAATTTAAGGAAAAAAGCAGAAAAAAATATTTTATTGAAAACTAAGAAAAAATACCAAAGTCTGAGCTTTCAAACTTTGACAAATCTCAACTTTTTGGAAAAATGTCGATAACTTTTTTGAATTTTGTGCTACAGAAAAGTGTCTAAAGGAAAAGTTGTTTGTTTTTGTACTAAATTTAAGGAAAAAAGCAGAAAAAAATATTTTATTGAAAACTAAGAAAAATACCAAAGTCTGAGCTTTCAAACTTTGACAAATCTCAACTTTTCGGAAAAATGTCGATAACTTTTTTGAATTTTGTGCTACAGAAAAGTGTCTAAAGGAAAAGTTGTTTGTTTTTGTACTAAATTTAAGGAAAAAAGCAGAAAAAAATATTTTATTGAAAACTAAGAAAAATACCAAAGTCTGAGCTTTCAAACTTTGACAAATCTCAACTTTTCGGAAAAATGTCGATAACTTTTTTGAATTTTGTGCTACAGAAAAGTGTCTAAAGGAAAAGTTGTTTGTTTTTGTACTAAATTTAAGGAAAAAAGCAGAAAAAATATTTTATTGAAAACTAAGAAAAATACCAAAGTCTGAGCTTTCAAACTTTGACAAATCTCAACTTTTTGGAAAATGTCGATAACTTTTTTGAATTTTGTGTTACAGAAAAGTGTCTAAAGGAAAAGTTGTTTGTTTTTGTACTAAATTTAAGGAAAAAAGCAGAAAAAAATATTTTATTGAAAACTAAGAAAAATACCAAAGTCTGAGCTTTCAAACTTTGACAAATCTCAACTTTTCGGAAAAATGTCGATAACTTTTTTGAATTTTGTGCTACAGAAAAGTGTCTAAAGGAAAAGTTGTTTGTTTTTGTACTAAATTTAAGGAAAAAAGCAGAAAAAAATATTTTATTGAAAACTAAGAAAAATACCAAAGTCTGAGCTTTCAAACTTTGACAAATCTCAACTTTTTGGAAAAATGTCGATAACTTTTTTGAATTTTGTGCTACAGAAAAGTGTCTAAAGGAAAAGTTGTTTGTTTTTGTACTAAATTTAAGGAAAAAAGCAGAAAAAAATATTTTATTGAAAACTAAGAAAAATACCAAAGTCTGAGCTTTCAAACTTTGACAAATCTCAACTTTTTGGAAAAATGTCGATAACTTTTTTGAATTTTGTGCTACAGAAAAGTGTCTAAAGGAAAAGTTGTTTGTTTTTGTACTAAATTTAAGGAAAAAAGCAGAAAAAAATATTTTATTGAAAACTAAGAAAAATACCAAAGTCTGAGCTTTCAAACTTTGACAAATCTCAACTTTTAGGAAAATGTCGATAACTTTTTTGAATTTTGTGCTACAGAAAAGTGTCTAAAGGAAAAGTTGTTTGTTTTTGTACTAAATTTAAGGAAAAAAGCAGAAAAAAATATTTTATTGAAAACTAAGAAAAATACCAAAGTCTGAGCTTTCAAACTTTGACAAATCTCAACTTTTAGGAAAATGTCGATAACTTTTTTGAATTTTGTGCTACAGAAAAGTGTCTAAAGGAAAAGTTGTTTGTTTTTGTACTAAATTTAAGGAAAAAAGCAGAAAAAAATATTTTATTGAAAACTAAGAAAAATACCAAAGTCTGAGCTTTCAAACTTTGACAAATCTCAACTTTTGGAAAAATGTCGATAACTTTTTTGAATTTTGTGCTACAGAAAAGTGTCTAAAGGAAAAGTTGTTTGTTTTTGTACTAAATTTAAGGAAAAAAGCAGAAAAAAATATTTTATTGAAAACTAAGAAAAATACCAAAGTCTGAGCTTTCAAACTTTGACAAATCTCAACTTTTCGGAAAAATGTCGATAACTTTTTTGAATTTTGTGCTACAGAAAAGTGTCTAAAGGAAAAGTTGTTTGTTTTTGTACTAAATTTAAGGAAAAAAGCAGAAAAAAATATTTTATTGAAAACTAAGAAAAATACCAAAGTCTGAGCTTTCAAACTTTGACAAATCTCAACTTTTTGGAAAAATGTCGATAACTTTTTTGAATTTTGTGCTACAGAAAAGTGTCTAAAGGAAAAGTTGTTTGTTTTTGTACTAAATTTAAGGAAAAAAGCAGAAAAAAATATTTTATTGAAAACTAAGAAAAATACCAAAGTCTGAGCTTTCAAACTTTGACAAATCTCAACTTTTCGGAAAAATGTCGATAACTTTTTTGAATTTTGTGCTACAGAAAAGTGTCTAAAGGAAAAGTTGTTTGTTTTTGTACTAAATTTAAGGAAAAAAGCAGAAAAAAATATTTTATTGAAAACTAAGAAAAATACCAAAGTCTGAGCTTTCAAACTTTGACAAATCTCAACTT
Source organism: Leptopilina syphax (assembly GCA_032872505.1). Lineage (NCBI taxonomy): Eukaryota > Metazoa > Arthropoda > Insecta > Hymenoptera > Figitidae > Leptopilina > Leptopilina syphax. The sequence goes on from CM065470.1 coordinate 32,349,024, forward strand.
TTCGGAAAAATGTCGATAACTTTTTTGAATTTTGTGCTACAGAAAAGTGTCTAAAGGAAAAGTTGTTTGTTTTTGTACTAAATTTAAGGAAAAAAGCAGAAAAAAATATTTTATTGAAAACTAAGAAAAATACCAAAGTCTGAGCTTTCAAACTTTGACAAATCTCAACTTTTTGGAAAATGTCGATAACTTTTTTGAATTTTGTGCTACAGAAAAGTGTCTAAAGGAAAAGTTGTTTGTTTTTGTACTAAATTTAAGGAAAAAAGCAGAAAAAAATATTTTATTGAAAACTAAGAAAAATACCAAAGTCTGAGCTTTCAAACTTTGACAAATCTCAACTTTTAGGAAAAATGTCGATAACTTTTTTGAATTTTGTGCTACAGAAAAGTGTCTAAAGGAAAAGTTGTTTGTTTTTGTACTAAATTTAAGGAAAAAAGCAGAAAAAAATATTTTATTGAAAACTAAGAAAAATACCAAAGTCTGAGCTTTCAAACTTTGACAAATCTCAACTTTTCGGAAAAATGTCGATAACTTTTTTGAATTTTGTGCTACAGAAAAGTGTCTAAAGGAAAAGTTGTTTGTTTTTGTACTAAATTTAAGGAAAAAAGCAGAAAAAAATATTTTATTGAAAACTAAGAAAAATACCAAAGTCTGAGCTTTCAAACTTTGACAAATCTCAACTTTTCGGAAAAATGTCGATAACTTTTTTGAATTTTGTGCTACAGAAAAGTGTCTAAAGGAAAAGTTGTTTGTTTTTGTACTAAATTTAAGGAAAAAAGCAGAAAAAAATATTTTATTGAAAACTAAGAAAAATACCAAAGTCTGAGCTTTCAAACTTTGACAAATCTCAACTTTTCGGAAAAATGTCGATAACTTTTTTGAATTTTGTGCTACAGAAAAGTGTCTAAAGGAAAAGTTGTTTGTTTTTGTACTAAATTTAAGGAAAAAAGCAGAAAAAAATATTTTATTGAAAACTAAGAAAAATACCAAAGTCTGAGCTTTCAAACTTTGACAAATCTCAACTTTTAGGAAAAATGTCGATAACTTTTTTGAATTTTGTGCTACAGAAAAGTGTCTAAAGGAAAAGTTGTTTGTTTTTGTACTAAATTTAAGGAAAAAAGCAGAAAAAAATATTTTATTGAAAACTAAGAAAAATACCAAAGTCTGAGCTTTCAAACTTTGACAAATCTCAACTTTTCGAAAAAATGTCGATAACTTTTTTGAATTTTGTGCTACAGAAAAGTGTCTAAAGGAAAAGTTGTTTGTTTTTGTACTAAATTTAAGGAAAAAAGCAGAAAAAAATATTTTATTGAAAACTAAGAAAAATACCAAAGTCTGAGCTTTCAAACTTTGACAAATCTCAACTTTTTGGAAAAATGTCGATAACTTTTTTGAATTTTGTGCTACAGAAAAGTGTCTAAAGGAAAAGTTGTTTGTTTTTGTACTAAATTTAAGGAAAAAAGCAGAAAAAAATATTTTATTGAAAACTAAGAAAAATACCAAAGTCTGAGCTTTCAAACTTTGACAAATCTCAACTTTTCGGAAAAATGTCGATAACTTTTTTGAATTTTGTGCTACAGAAAAGTGTCTAAAGGAAAAGTTGTTTGTTTTTGTACTAAATTTAAGGAAAAAAGCAGAAAAAAATATTTTATTGAAAACTAAGAAAAATACCAAAGTCTGAGCTTTCAAACTTTGACAAATCTCAACTTTTAGGAAAATGTCGATAACTTTTTTGAATTTTGTGCTACAGAAAAGTGTCCAAAGGAAAAGTTGTTTGTTTTTGTACTAAATTTAAGGAAAAAAGCTGAAAAAAATATTTTATTGAAAACTAAGAAAAATACTAAAGTCTGAGCTTTTAAACTTTGACAAATCTCAACTTTTTGGAAAAATGTCGATAAACTTTTTTGAATTTTGTGCTACAGAAAAGTGTCTAAAGGAAAAGTTGTTTGTTTTTGTACTAAATTTAAGGAAAAAAGCAGAAAAAAATATTTTATTGAAAACTAAGAAAAATACCAAAGTCTGAGCTTTCAAACTTTGACAAATCTCAACTTTTCGGAAAAATGTCGATAACTTTTTTGAATTTTGTGCTACAGAAAAGTGTCTAAAGGAAAAGTTGTTTGTTTTTGTACTAAATTTAAGGAAAAAAAGCAGAAAAAAATATTTTATTGAAAACTAAGAAAAATACCAAAGTCTGAGCTTTCAAACTTTGACAAATCTCAACTTTTCGGAAAAATGTCGATAACTTTTTTGAATTTTGTGCTACAGAAAAGTGTCTAAAGGAAAAGTTGTTTGTTTTTGTACTAAATTTAAGGAAAAAAGCAGAAAAAAATATTTTATTGAAAACTAAGAAAAATACCAAAGTCTGAGCTTTCAAACTTTGACAAATCTCAACTTTTTGGAAAAATGTCGATAACTTTTTTGAATTTTGTGCTACAGAAAAGTGTCTAAAGGAAAAGTTGTTTGTTTTTGTACTAAATTTAAGGAAAAAAGCAGAAAAAAATATTTTATTGAAAACTAAGAAAAATACCAAAGTCTGAGCTTTCAAACTTTGACAAATCTCAACTTTTTGGAAAAATGTCGATAACTTTTTTGAATTTTGTGCTACAGAAAAGTGTCTAAAGGAAAAGTTGTTTGTTTTTGTACTAAATTTAAGGAAAAAAGCAGAAAAAAATATTTTATTGAAAACTAAGAAAAATACCAAAGTCTGAGCTTTCAAACTTTGACAAATCTCAACTTTTAGGAAAAATGTCGATAACTTTTTTGAATTTTGTGCTACAGAAAAGTGTCCAAAGGAAAAGTTGTTTGTTTTTGTACTAAATTTAAGGAAAAAAGCAGAAAAAAATATTTTATTAAAAACTAAGAAAAATACCAAAGTCTGAGCTTTCAAACTTTGACAAATCTCAACTTTTTGGAAAAATGTCGATAACTTTTTTGAATTTTGTGCTACAGAAAAGTGTCTAAAGGAAAAGTTGTTTGTTTTTGTACTAAATTTAAGGAAAAAAGCAGAAAAAAATATTTTATTGAAAACTAAGAAAAATACCAAAGTCTGAGCTTTCAAACTTTGACAAATCTCAACTTTTCGGAAAAATGTCGATAACTTTTTTGAATTTTGTGCTACAGAAAAGTGTCTAAAGGAAAAGTTGTTTGTTTTTGTACTAAATTTAAGGAAAAAAGCAGAGAAAAATATTTTATTGAAAACTAAGAAAAATACCAAAGTCTGAGCTTTCAAACTTTGACAAATCTCAACTTTTTCGAAAAATGTCGATAACTTTTTTGATTTTTGTGCTACAGATAAGTGTCTAAAGGAAAAGTTGTTTGTTTTTGTACTAAAATTTAAGGAAAAAAGCTGAAAAAAATATTTTATTGAAAACTAAGAAAAATACCAAAGTCTGAGCTTTCAAAACTTTGACAAATCTCAACTTTTAGGAAAAATGTCGATAACTTTTTTGAATTTTTGTGCTACAGAAAAGTGTCTAAAGGAAAAGTTGTTTGTTTTTGTACTAAATTTAAGGAAAAAAGCAGAAAAAAATATTTTATTGAAAACTAAGAAAAATACCAAAGTCTGAGCCTTCAAACTTTGACAAATCTCAACTTTTTGGAAAAATGTCGATAACTTTTTTGAATTTTGTGCTACAGAAAAGTGTCTAAAGGAAAAGTTGTTTGTTTTTGTACTAAATTTAAGGAAAAAAAGCAGAAAAAAATATTTTATTGAAAACTAAGAAAAATACCAAAGTCTGAGCTTTTAAACTTTGACAAATCTCAACTTTTTGGAAAAATGTCGATAACTTTTTTTGAATTTTTGTGCTACAGAAAAGTGTCTAAAGGAAAAGTTGTTTGTTTTTGTACTAAATTTAAGAAAAAAAGCTGAAAAAAATATTTTATTGAAAACTAAGAAAAATACCAAAGTCTGAGCTTTCAAACTTTGACAAATCTCAACTTTTCGGAAAAATGTCGATAACTTTTTTGAATTTTGTGCTACAGAAAAGTGTCTAAAGGAAAAGTTGTTTGTTTTTGTACTAAATTTAAGGAAAAAAGCTGAAAAAAATATTTTATTGAAAACTATGGAAAATACCAAAGTCTGAGCTCTCAAACTTTGACAAATCTCAACTTTTTGGAAAATGTCGATAACTTTTTTGAATTTTGTGCTACAGAAAAGTGTCTAAAGGAAAAGTTGTTTGTTTTTGTACTAAATTTAAGGAAAAAAGCTGAAAAAAATATTTTATTGAAAAATAAGAAAAATACCAAAGTCTGAGCTTTCAAACTTTGACAAATCTCAACTTTTAGGAAAATGTCGATAACTTTTTTGAGTTTTGTGCTACAGAAAAGTGTCTAAAGGAAAAGTTGTTTGTTTTTGTACTAAATTTAAGGAAAAAAGCAGAAAAAAAATATTTTATTGAAAACTAAGAAAAATACCAAAGTCTGAGCCTTCAAACTTTGACAAATCTCAACTTTTTGGAAAAATGTCGATAACTTTTTTGAATTTTGTGCTACAGAAAAGTGTCTAAAGGAAAAGTTGTTTGTTTTTGTACTAAATTTAAGGAAAAAAGCTGAAAAAATATTTTATTGAAAACTAAGAAAAATACCAAAGTCTGAGCTTTTAAACTTTGACAAATCTCAACTTTTGGAAAAATGTCGATAACTTTTTTGAATTTTGTGCTACAGAAAAGTGTCTAAAGAAAAAGTTGTTTGTTTTTGTACTAAATTTAAGGAAAAAAGCAGAAAAAAATATTTTATTGAAAACTAAGAAAAATACCAAAGTCTGAGCTTTCAAACTTTGACAAATCTCAACTTTTTGGAAAAAATGTCGATAACTTTTTTGAATTTTGTGCTACAGAAAAGTGTCTAAAGGAAAAGTTGTTTGTTTTTGTACTAAATTTAAGAAAAAAAGCTGAAAAAAATATTTTATTGAAAAACTAAGAAAAATACTAAAGTCTGAGCTTTCAAACTTTGACAAATCTCAACTTTTAGGAAAAATGTCGATAACTTTTTTTGAATTTTGTGCTACAGAAAAGTGTCTAGAAGGAAAAGTTGTTTGTTTTTGTACTAAATTTAAGGAAAAAAGCTGAAAAAAATATTTTATTGAAAACTAAGAAAAATACCAAAGTCTGAGCTTTCAAAACTTTGACAAATCTCAACTTTTCGGAAAAATGTCGATAACTTTTTTGAATTTTGTGCTACAGAAAAGTGTCCTAAAGGAAAAGTTGTTTGTTTTTGTACTAAATTTAAGGAAAAAAGCAGAAAAAAAATATTTTATTGAAAACTAAGAAAAATACCAAAGTCTGAGCTTTCAAACTTTGACAAATCTCAACTTTTCGGAAAAATGTCGATAACTTTTTTGAATTTTGTGCTACAGAAAAGTGTCTAAAGGAAAAGTTGTTTGTTTTTGTACTAAATTTAAGGAAAAAAAGCAGAAAAAAATATTTTATTGAAAACTAAGAAAAATACCAAAGTCTGAGCTTTTAAACTTTGACAAATCTCAACTTTTTGGAAAAATGTCGATAACTTTTTTTGAATTTTGTGCTACAGAAAAGTGTCTAAAGGAAAAGTTGTTTGTTTTTGTACTAAATTTAAGGAAAAAAGCAGAAAAAAATATTTTATTGAAAACTAAGAAAAATACCAAAGTCTGAGCCTTTCAAACTTTGACAAATCTCAACTTTTTGGAAAAATGTCGATAACTTTTTTGAATTTTGTGCTACAGAAAAGTGTCTAAAGAAAAGTTGTTTGTTTTTGTACTAAATTTAAGAAAAAAAGCTGAAAAAAATATTTTATTGAAAACTAAGAAAAATACCAAAGTCTGAGCTTTCAAACTTTGACAAATCTCAACTTTTCGGAAAAATGTCGATAACTTTTTTGAATTTTTGTGCTACAGAAAAGTGTCTAAAGGAAAAGTTGTTTGTTTTTGTACTAAATTTAAGGAAAAAAGCTGAAAAAAATATTTTATTGAAAACTAAGAAAAATACCAAAGTCTGAGCTTTCAAACTTTGACAAATCTCAACTTTTTCGGAAAAATGTCGATAAACTTTTTTGAATTTTGTGCTACAGAAAAGTGTCTAAAGGAAAAGTTGTTTGTTTTTGTACTAAATTTAAGGAAAAAAGCTGAAAAAAATATTTTATTGAAAACTAAGAAAAATACCAAAGTCTGAGCTTTCAAACTTTGAACAAATCTCAACTTTTAGGAAAATGTCGATAACTTTTTTGAATTTTGTGCTACAGAAAAGTGTCTAAAGGAAAAGTTGTTTGTTTTTGTACTAAATTTAAGGAAAAAAGCAAAAAAAAATATTTTATTGAAAACTAAGAAAAATACCAAAGTCTGAGCTCTCAAACTTTGACAAATCTCAACTTTTAGGAAAATGTCGATAACTTTTTTGAATTTTGTGCTACAGAAAAGTGTCTAAAGGAAAAGTTGTTTGTTTTTGTACTAAATTTAAGGAAAAAGCTGAAAAAATATTTTATTGAAAACTAAGAAAAAATACTAAAGTCTGAGCTTTTAAACTTTGACAAATCTCAACTTTTTTGGAAAAATGTCGATAACTTTTTTGAATTTTGTGCTACAGAAAAGTGTCTAAAGGAAAAGTTGTTTGTTTTTGTACTAAATTTAAGGAAAAAAGCAGAAAAAAATATTTTATTGAAAACTAAGAAAAAATACCAAAGTCTGAGCTTTCAAACTTTGACAAATCTCAACTTTTCGGAAAAATGTCGATAACTTTTTTGAATTTTGTGCTACAGAAAAGTGTCTAAAGGAAAAGTTGTTTGTTTTTTGTACTAAATTTAAGGAAAAAAGCAGAAAAAAATATTTTATTGAAAACTAAGAAAAATACCAAAGTCTGAGCTTTCAAACTTTGACAAATCTCAACTTTTTGGAAAAATGTCGATAACTTTTTTGAATTTTGTGCTACAGAAAAGTGTCTAAAGGAAAAGTTGTTTGTTTTTGTACTAAATTTAAGGAAAAAAGCTGAAAAAAATATTTTATTGAAAAATAAGAAAAATACTAAAGTGTGAGCTTTCAAACTTTGACAAATCTCAACTTTTAGGAAAAATGTCGATAACTTTTTTGAATTTTGTGCTACAGAAAAGTGTCTAAAGAAAAGTTGTTTGTTTTTTGTACTAAATTTAAGAAAAAAAGCAGAAAAAAATATTTTATTGAAAACTAAGAAAAATACCAAAGTCTGAGCTTTTAAACTTTGACAAATCTCAACTTTTCGGAAAAATGTCGATAACTTTTTTGAATTTTGTGCTACAGAAAAGTGTCTAAAGAAAAGTTGTTTGTTTTTGTACTAAAATTTAAGGAAAAAAGCTGAAAAAAATATTTTATTGAAAACTAAGAAAAATACCAAAGTCTGAGCTTTCAAACTTTGACAAATCTCAACTTTTTCGGAAAAATGTCGATAACTTTTTTGAATTTTTGTGCTACAGATAAGTGTCTAAAGGAAAAAGTTATTTGTTTTTGTACTAAATTTAAGGAAAAAAAGCTAAAAAAATATTTTATTGAAAACTAAGAAAAATACCAAAAGTCTGAGCTTTCAAACTTTGACAAATCTCAACTTTTAGGAAAATGTCGATAACTTTTTTGAATTTTGTGCTACAGAAAAGTGTCCTAAAGGAAAAGTTGTTTGTTTTTTGTACTAAATTTAAGGAAAAAAAGCAAAAAAAAAATATTTTATTGAAAACTAAGAAATAATACCTAAAGTCTGAGCTCTCAAAACTTTGACAAATCTCAACTTTTAGGAAAATGTCCGATAACTTTTTTGAATTTTGTGCTACAGAAAAGTGTCCAAAGGAAAAGTTGTTTGTTTTTGTACTAAAATTTAAGGAAAAAGCTTGAAAAAAATATTTTATTAAAAACTAAGAAAAATACTAAAGTCTGAGCTTTTAAACTTTGACAAATCTCAACTTTTTGGAAAAATGTCGATAACTTTTTTGAATTTTGTGCTACAGAAAAGTGTCTAAAGAAAAAGTTGTTTGTTTTTGTAACTAAATTTAAGGAAAAAAAGCAGAAAAAAATATTTTATTGAAAACTAAGAAAAATACCAAAGTCTGAGCTTTCAAACTTTGACAAATCTCAACTTTTCGGAAAAAATGTCGATAACTTTTTTGAATTTTGTGCTACAGAAAAGTGTCTAAAGGAAAAGTTGTTTGTTTTTGTACTAAATTTAAGGAAAAAAGCAGAATAAAAATATTTTATTGAAAACTAAGAAAAATACCAAAGTCTGAGCCTTTAAACTTTGACAAATCTCAACTTTTTGGAAAAATGTCGATAACTTTTTTGAATTTTGTGCTACAGAAAAGTGTCTAAAGAAAAGTTGTTTGTTTTTGTACTAAATTTAAGAAAAAAAGCTGAAAAAAAATATTTTATTGAAAAATAAGAAAAATACATAAGTGTGAGCTTTCAAACTTTGACAAATCTCAACTTTTAGGAAAATGTCGATAACTTTTTTGAATTTTGTGCTACAGATAAGTGTCTAGAGGAAAAGTTGTTTGTTTTTGTACTAAATTTAAGGAAAAAAGCTGAAAAAAATATTTTATTGAAAACTAAGAAAAATACCAAAGTCTGAGCTTTCAAACTTTGACAAATCTCAACTTTTCGGAAAAATGTCGATAACTTTTTTGAATTTTGTGCTACAGAAAAGTGTCTAAAGGAAAAGTTGTTTGTTTTTTGTACTAAATTTAAGGAAAAAAGCAGAAAAAAAATATTTTATTGAAAACTAAGAAAAATACCAAAGTCCTGAGCTTTCAAACTTTGACAAATCTCAACTTTTCGGAAAAATGTCGATAACTTTTTTGAATTTTGTGCTACAGAAAAGTGTCTAAAGGAAAAGTTGTTTGTTTTTGTACTAAATTTAAGGAAAAAAGCAGAAAAAAATATTTTTAATGAAAACTAAGAAAAATACCAAAGTCAGAGCCTTTAAACTTTGACAAATCTCAACTTTTTGGAAAAAATGTCGATAACTTTTTTGAATTTTTGTGCTACAGAAAAGTGGTCTAAAGAAAAGTTGTTTGTTTTTGTACTAAATTTAAGAAAAAAAGCTGAAAAAAATTTTTTATTGAAAACTAAGAAAAAATACCAAAGTCTGAGCCTTTAAACTTTGACCAAATCTCAACTTTTTGGAAAAAATGTCGATAACTTTTTTGAATTTTGTGCTACAGAAAAGTGTCTAAAGGAAAAGTTGTTTGTTTTTGTTACTAAATTTAAGGAAAAAAGCAGAAAAAAATATTTTATTGAAAAATAAGAAAAATACCAAAGTCTGAGCTTTCAAACTTTGACAAATCTCAACTTTTAGGAAAATGTCGATAACTTTTTTGAATTTTGTGCTACAGAAAAGTGTCTAAAAGAAAAGTTGTTTGTTTTTGTACTAAATTTAAGGAAAAAAAAGCAGAAAAAAATATTTTATTGAAAAACTATGAAAAATACCAAAGTCTGAGCTTTCAAACTTTGACAAATCTCAACTTTTCGGAAAAATGTCGATAACTTTTTTGAATTTTGTGCTACAGAAAAGTGTCTAAAGGAAAAGTTGTTTGTTTTTGTACTAAATTTAAGGAAAAAAGCTGAAAAAAATATTTTATTGAAAATAAGAAAAATACCAAAGTCTGAGCCTTTTAAACTTTGACAAATCTCAACTTTTTGGAAAAATGTCGATAACTTTTTTGAATTTTGTGCTACAGAAAAGTGTCTAAAGGAAAAGTTGTTTGTTTTTGTACTAAATTTAAGGAAAAAAGCTGAAAAAAATATTTTATTGAAAACTAAGAAAAATACCAAAGTCTGAGCTTTCAAACTTTGACAAATCTCAACTTTTCGGAAAATGTCGATAACTTTTTTGAATTTTGTGCTACAGAAAAGTGTCTAAAGGAAAAGTTGTTTGTTTTTGTACTAAATTTAAGGAAAAAAGCAGAAAAAAATATTTTATTGAAAACTAAGAAAAATACCAAAGTCTGAGCTTTCAAACTTTTGACAAATCTCAACTTTTCGGAAAAATATCGATAACTTTTTTGAATTTTGTGCTACAGAAAAGTGTCTAAAGGAAAAGTTGTTTGTTTTTTGTACTAAATTTAAGGAAAAAAGCAGAAAAAAATATTTTATTGAAAACTAAGAAAAATACCAAAGTCTGAAGCCTTTAAAACTTTGACAAATCTCAACTTTTTGGAAAATGTCCGATAACTTTTTTGAATATTGTGCTACAGAAAAGTTGTCTAAAAGAAAAGTTAGTTTTGTTTATTAGTACTAAATTTAAGGAAAAAAGCTGATAAAAAAATTTTATTTTATTGAAAAATAAGAAAAATAACCAAAGTCTGGGAGCTTTAAACTTTGACAATTCTCAACTTTTAGGAAACATGTCCGATAACTTTTTTGAGTATTTGTGCTACCAGAAAAGTGTCCAAAGGAAAAGTTGTTTGTTTTTGTACTAAATTTAAGGAAAAAAAGCATGAAAAAAATATTTTTTATTAAAAAACTAAGAAAAATACCAAAGTCTGAAAGCCTCTAAACTTTTGACAAATCTCAACTTTTTGTGAAAATGTCGATAACTTTTTTTGAGATTTTGTGCCAACAAGAAAAGTGTCTGAAGTAAAAGTTGTTTGTTTTTGTACTAAATTTAAGGAAAAAAGCTGGAAAAAAATAATTTTTATTGAAAAACTAAAGAAAAAATAACCAAAGTCTGAGCTCTCAAACTTTGACAAATATTCAAACTTTTTGGAAAATGTCGATAACTTTTTTGATATTGTTGTGCTACAGAAAAGTGTCTGAAAGTAAAAGTTGTTTTTGTTTTTGTACTAAATTTTAAGGAAAAAACTGCTGAACAAAAATATTTTATTGAAAACTAAGAAAAATTCTAAAGTCTGAGCTTTCAAACTTATGAATCAAAATTCTTAACTTTTTGGAAAAATGTCGATAACTTTTTTGAATTTTGGTGCTTACAGAAAAGTAGTCTAAAGGAAAAATTAATTATCTGAGTGCAAAGTCTGTTTACCACTAGAGAATAGAAAAATAATTCTACATTCAAGTGGAGTACTTAATTTGTTTTTGATGAGGTTATTAGAAGAGGATCTTTTTCTCTAATTAATGTGATTACTTAATTTTTAAAGTGTGCTTTTTAATTAGTTTTGAATTTATTAATATAATTTAAATAAAAAGTATTTTGATAAAAAATTGAGAAAATTGAGGAGTATGTCTTTTTTTAAGAAAAATAAGAAAATTAGGTGAAAGTAAAAGATTTTCATTGAGAGTGACACATATATAAATTTTAGTGCTGATTTTGACACAAGTATGGCTCAAACTTATAGAAAAATGATTAAAAGATGACTCAATTAAATTAATTTGTAAAACTGTAAAAAAATTAGTATATAATTTGGAGAATGTCTAAAGAGATATTAAATCCTTATGGCGTCGATTTTTTTTTTATACACTTTTATCCCCCCCTCTAATCCATAATTATCTATCACCAATTTGCCTCCTGCTACGGATTAGAAATAACACTTTCGGAAAGAAAGACTTTTTAATGTCAAGGCACCTTTTTTGTTATAGAATTGAATCAAGGAAGTACTTACTCGGTAACACACCTCCAGTTGTTTGGGGTCGAAGGGCACAACCCATATGATGGACTCTATACTGATCTACTTTATCTATTAATCGTATAGCTTTCTTTCTTTGAAGCAAATTCTCAGAAAAATTGGGTCGGAACCCCTGGACCGTGAATCGATTGAATTTCGCAGTTATTAAATAATTTTTTTCCAAATGTTTTTCTCAATCGATCCTTTAAACTTGTGAAACAATCAAGAAAAAGCAGTATTCAACAAGGTACTCCATTGGAATTACAAGTTTTTATAATTCTTTCCCTATTCAAATAGTATTGTAGAAAATTATTCCTGTTTTTCATTCCTTCTATTTCAAGTTTTCTTCGTTTTGCTTATATAAATACCAGCTATACATTTCCATTTATTTTATCGTAAATTTTTAGTTCTTTCAGTTTAAATTGTCGCTATTTCTATAAGAAAACCTTGATCAATGTTTCCGCAGGTTAAATTTTTTTCCGTTCTTGATTCAAGTAAACTTTAGCTGTCCCAAATAAATTTTGTTCCTAACGTTTTCGAAATCATTAATTGTTGTTTTTTTCTAAATCTGAGAACTATTTTCTAAGTTTCTATAACCGAAATTTCCTGCTATTAAATATGCGACATATTTGAATTAATTTCCTCCGATCGTGATAAGTTCATGGTAAGTGGAGCACCCTTTCAAAATATTATTTAGTCAAAAATATTAGCAAAACCCCACACCTCAAGTCTCCAAACATTTTCAACATTGCGAAATAAATTTATAAACTGAAATTGAACCCTGTAGAATTAATTTTTTTTCCCCACTCGTAAAATAACATATTATTTTAATTTGTGTATTTTTATAAATATGAATATAAAAGTGTACTCTTGCCGAGATCAAATGTTTTAGGGAGTTCTATAGGCTCGAAAAAGATAATGTTAAGATTGCCTCGGATATATAGAACAATGGCAATATACGCATATTGTTGGTGCGAAATATTCTTCGTTTGCACATAATTCAGAATGTATAAACGCGGTGAAATTGAAAAACTATCAGGGGGCGTCGAGGAATTCGAAAATATATACGCCAGATACACAATTGTGAACATTACTGTCTAATCTTGCATACATAAATATTTCCAAAGTTATTTCTACTGTAGGGTTGAATATATAAAATCTTCAGCAGATCATTTAATTTAACTTTTTTTTCCTTTCTTTCATTATATTTATATGTCTTTTTATTTAAAGAACAATTAGTGACATTGAACACATTTCTCGCCGCAGTGATTTTCCAGGCGCAAGTGAACAATTTGTAATAATCAGCTTTATACAACGGCAATGTATATATGAAAGTGCCATTTGTGGGTTTTCGCAGTTGTATGGTAAAATCTACTATACTTATTACTTTTTTTAACTATTTGATAATATTTGGGATTTTTTTTAAAATTTGTGACACTAAAAGATACTTTTTTCCTTTTTTTTTTTGATGAGAGAATTAAGACTACTGCTAGTCCAAAGTAAAAACCTAGTAACCTAGTAACCATAGTAGGTTCTTACTTTGGACGACTACCAAGTAGCAGACTACATAAATTTTAGGAATTACCTATTCACATTGTTTCATTAATATATCAAAAATTTTATTACCTAAATTTTAACTTTTTTGTTGATTATTTATTATTATTATTAGATTATTATTATTTATTAATTTATTATTACAGGGTTGCCACATGTTAGGGAAAGTCAGGGATTTTTTTATTAAAAGTACCGGAAAATAAAATTAAATTAAAATAAGCACCAAAACTTAAAATAATAAATACAAAAACTTTCAAATTTTTCTTTTCTCTGACAATAATTTCCTTTCAAGTAACTTAATTCTTGGAAGAACTATCATAAAATTGGTTAATTAATAAATTATTTTAATAAAATAAAAAAAAATTTTTTACTTAATTAATTTAATTCAGAAATTTTTAAAGAAATTAGAATTTTTTGAAAAATTTATAACTAATTTTAAAATACTTTTCGAATTAGTTGATTTTTTTATTATATAATTTAATTATTTATAAAGATAATGGATTTATCAGAAGAATTTTAGTTAAAAAACTAAAAAAAAAAATGAATGTTGGAGAATTTACAAATGATTGCAGAAATTCAATTATGGTTCAAAGAATAAAAAACAATTTCTTGTCAAAATTTCAAATATATCCTTTATAAAGAAATAAAATTTTTATCCAAAAGTTCAATTAGTTTAAAAAATTTTTTGATAAAATTCCTTCGCAAGAATTCAATATTTTCAAAAATAATTAATTTTTTCGAAGAAACTTCAATTATCTTCAATATGGAATCAAATTCTTGCTTCGAAACATTGAACTTATTATCAAAAATTTTTAATAAAATTCTTATAAAAATTTTAAATTTATTTTTTATAAATAAAAAATTTTTTAATAAAATTCTTGTCCAAATTTAAAATTTTTTTAAAAAAATTTTTCCTCAATTTTAATACGATTTTCGAAAATACTACATTTTTTCATAAAATTTTCCCAGAGAATTTCAATTATTTAAAAAAAATATTTTATGAAACTCTACGAAAACATTTAATAATTTTATCATAAAAAATAAAAATTTCACTGAAATTCAATTATTACATAAATTTTTAACTAAGTCCTCTTCCCATTAAATTTCAATTATTTTTCAAAACATTTATTTGAAATTCTTTGTAAACCAATGCAATTATTTTTATAAAGAGTTTGAAAAAGGTCCTTTATAAGAATTGGATATTTTAAGAACAATATTCAATTATTCAATAACATATTTATTTTTGTATTTAAATAATTGAATTCCTCGTAGTTTTTTTTCCAAAATTCAAATTATTTTTGAAAAAAAAAAAAAAATAAATAATAAAAAAAAATAAAAAAAAAAAAAATAAAAAAAAAAAAAAAAAAATAAAAATAAAATAAATAACCACTAAAAAAAAAAATAAATAAGATAAATTAAAATAAAATAAAAAAAAAAATAAATAAAATAAAATAAAATATAATAAAAAAAATTATAATATTATATCTATATATATTTCATATATATATATATATATATACTATATTATTTTTAAAAATAAAATCACTTGGCAAAAATTCAATTATCTTTATAATGATAATAAAATTCTTCTTAAAAAATTGAAATTATTTAAAAAAAAAAATTTAATTAAAATTTCTAACGCACAACATTTCATTATTTTTTCACAGCTAGAAATTTTAAGTAGTTATTTTACTAAATTTTTTATTTTAAATTTCTTCGAAAAAATTTAATTATTTTCATAAATATATAAATTTTCAAACAGAGATACAATTATTTACATAAGTAATAAAATTCTTCCTTAGTGAATTCGAATTGATTTTCATAGATAATAAAAACTCTTGCACAGAATTTTCAATTATTTTTTAACAAATTTTATCTTAAACTTCGTCGAAGGAATTTAAGTATTTAAAAATTTGTTGATGACATTTTTTATGAAAAATTAAATTTTAAGAAAATATTCAATTATTATCAATAAATTATTTATTTTTGTATTTAAATAAATTGAATTCTCGAAGAATGATCTAATAAAAATTTATT